>MU690955.1:62399-123327 GCA_026770625.1 Nicotiana glauca
GTTTATTTTTTGGGTTGAATATTGAATACCCAATTTTTCCTTATAATATTTTTGAATTGCATATGTACCATTAAAACTACACTTAACATCAATTGGTATTTTTTTTATAATTTTTCTTTTTTAAAATAAATTTATCTCACTATTTTATTCATATAAATAATTAAAAAATTGCATCACAAATATTTTAAAATATTTTTTGATTTAATATTACTATTTGTGGTCCTATTAAGTCCAAATTATTTCATAAATGGCCAAATTTACATCTTTTGGTTACAACTGCAATAGTTCTTTAATCATAGCCCATGCATACATCACTATTTATTTTACTAGAAATTAGCCCGATATATTTTTAAAATATTTAATAATTATTTTAAAGTATCCTCATTCATGATAATTATTTTTTCTCATTGTCAATTATTTTATAAAATAATTTTTATTCAAGTACCTGGGTATTTAATAAATAGCCCTGGTTATTTCAAACTTAACCCTTTTAATACTTAAAATCTACAAGACCAAATACCATTATCAAGCAGCCCAAAGACCCTAGGCCCAAACCCCTTATCTACCCAACCTAACTCTTGTTAAATCCTGACCGTTGATTAATTTTGATCAACGACCCAGAACCTTCCTACGATAATTAAACCCTAGTGACCCCCTCCCCCCCAAAACTCTCATTTTCCTCTCCTCTCACCGCCATCACCCATCTCTCCTCCTCTCAAATTCTCTCAAATCCTAACCCTAATTCACCCTCATCGTCACTCATCTACTGCCATCCATGGTGGTTTCTCACCACCATCAGGCCTCTAATGCGCTCTCCTATGCTGGTACCACCATCTCTAAGGTCCTCGAGGGACAAGAATCAGTCCGCTTACACCTGTGGCCCTTTATTGCCTGTTTCACGTTGTTTTGGTTCGATTTCGTGTAAGATCTTCCTATTTCACCTTAAACCTATGGATTTCTAAGACTACTTCTTCATCTCTATGTTGTTTTTCTCGAAAACCCTAATTTCATCCTTTTAACTTCTCAGATCTGTACAAGATCTGAGATGGATTGAACTTATTTTACATGAGTTTTACAAAAATCTTCTGATTTTCAAGTGGCTTCTCATTTTCCTAGACTAAGGTTTCCTGAAAATCTCTTTCTTCAAAACGTTTTGCCGATTTAAGTACTTAATCTTCTATTTTTTTTATGTGTTTGGACCGATTTCTAAGAGTTTGCTTCAGCCCTTACTAATTTATGCTAAAGTCCTAATTTTCTTATATTTTTGCTTTGATTCTGAGTCTTTCCGTGCTACTTGTTATAATGTATGTTATGTGCTTTGACTTTCGTGATTTCCCCCTTAGTCAAATTCAATGTCTTGTGATTTTTTTACCCTAGTTCACCTCTAGTAGGGTTTTTGATTCAATTTCTCGGTTAATTTCTTTATGGTTATAAAATTCTATTTTAGCCTATTCGTCTATATTTGTGGAAAACCTATATCTTCACCCTTAAATCAGTACTGTTTGATACTCTGATTCACCGATTGGCTCTGTTAAAAACTGTGTGCTGATTCTTGATTATTTCCTTCATTTACGACCTTGATTAGTTTTCTTACCTTATTCAATTAACTGTGATATTTACTGATTCTTCACTAATTATTTCACTAATTAAACCTATGTCTATTTACCCCTAATTGCTCACTTGATTTTTCTTTCCTTAAATGTATTCTGCTTTTACCGTTGGGTAATTATCCTTAATTAAGTGAAATTATACTAATTTGTGTGTAATTGATTCAGTGGCTTCCTTAATTGCTGAATGATTGATCTCTTTTACCTTATTCTCCTTGCTCTTAACTACTATAAATACTCTCCTTTATTCTCACTTCTAGAGACGAACATTAGTTGACTATTACTCTTACACACTAAAAAAACTCTCTGTTCTTTCTGCTACTTGTGATATTCATTAGTCTTGCCGGCTGTAAGCCAAGGCTAGAAATTGCACAACACCTGTCTTACATCTTGTGTTCTCTTTTCCTAACTGGTATGCCTCTTATTAAATTTTAGAACATAAACCCTATGTGTTTCATTACTACCTTAGTTCATTAGGCATGAGTTCATTCCTGCTCTTGTTTAGTGTTTATCTAGCATGCCTAATACTGCCTTGTTCAATATTTGATTAGCATGTCCCAACTATACTTGCCTGTCTACTATTTATCTAGCATGTCTAAATCTTGTTTTGTTTAGTATGTGATTAGCACGTATACATTATGAATGTTTGTGTAGTGTTTTGCCTAGTCTGTTCATTTAAGTCGCTAAGTCATCTAGTCTCTCAAGGCAATTCTGGTTGTGTGTTTGAGGTTTATGTGTTCTCAACATCTTTGCTCCATTTCTCAATCACCTACCCTTGTAACTAACTTAGTAATTCTGTACATCTGTTTGCTTCTGTGCTCCACTATACACTAAGGTGTATTCTATGTATCCCCAACCTCTCTCCCCTTGTGGAGAACCTGCTTGCCAAGTTTTTCATAATATGTTTATTCTGTTATTTGTGTTTTGATTTCAAGGTGTTTTCATACTTTTCTCAAGCTGTTTTACCACAAAATTAGTATTGGTTTTCAGAAAATCTATTCACCTCTAAGAGTCCTCTCTATACTATTTACCAAAATCTTTTCAAAATTATGCACTCTCACTTACTCCTAGATTATTATGTTCTGCCCCTCTGGTATGCTAGAGATCTTTGAGATCTCTCTGAACTCTGGCATATTAGGGCTGGCTCTTCCACACTGCACATAATCAATTTTTATTTGAGAAAAGTCTGAGTGTGAGCACTACCCGGAATTTTTGAGGTGCTTAGGGAACTCTGACATGAATTGGGCTATAAAATCCTTGGCATTTGATACTACTGAAGGCCTGGTATACCAGGATTTTCTTTGGGCCTATTTCAGGCTCCATATAGCTTAATTTATATTTTTATTCATGTAATTTTATTCAATCATTGGTCTGTAATAATTAGTTGTATAGAGATATTAGGGTGATTAGTCAAAAGGGAGGGTAGTTATATGGTACTATGGGTAAATCTAGGTAAAAAATATGCCTATAGGGTTTCCTTTGGCTCAAATGTGCTTTGTTAGATAACATACCTATAGGGTTTACTTTGGTTCAAATATGCTGGGCAGATAACATGTCTATATGGTTTAGTTTGGTTCAAGTGTGTTTCGTTAGATTACATGCATATAGGGTTAACTTTGGTTCAAATGTATTTTGTTAGGTAACCTACCTATAGGGTTTGCTTTGGTTGAAATAAGTTATGCCTACATTTCTTTACATGATTAGACGCCATGCCTATAGGGAATAAAATAACTAAGGTTCAATTTTTCAATAAAACATATATTCAAATCCGTCTCTTTAGAAATCATGCATGTAGGTTAAATTGGTTCTCACACTTGCTTAGTCAGTATGCATGTCTAATAAGAACTAATAGCAGTTTCACTCATTAGAGATATAACTCATGTCCATAAGGTAATTATCATATGCATTAAGTACTAAAACTGGAACTTTATACAATGTCTTGTTAAATGTCACTAGAAAGCATACCTATAGGATAAAAGAACATCAAACTGTTTCCCAGAAGCGTGGCTGCATACACGCACTTAGGCAAGCCTTAGGACGTTAAAATTGTGAATCCAGTTCTGTTTATGTGTGAAATTCTCCAGGCTTAATAGGCTATAAAACCAATAGGCAAACTGGTTAGGATTATACTCTTTCCCTTAAAACAAATGCTGCATGTTCTGTTTTGTGATTTTCATATAGATATCATGTTCCTAGGCATTCTAAACTTATTCAAAATTAGTTGTTTGAGACGTGCTGTTTATTTGCTTATGTACATGTGGAGGTAAACATGAGCCTTAACTACTTTTTCCCTATTTGATTATCCTATATGTTCTTTGCTTGTCATCTAGATTTGTCCCTTTTTAAACACCTTAGGCTATCAAGAACTGACCAAGATTTAAAGGTCCTAAACTCCTCTAGGACCACAAGAGAGGGACGGGTAACAACATATTGGGCGGTCGTTAATTAAACCAGCTTATATAACCACTGAGGGGAGGGTAAACGGTAGTAAAAGGATATGATGACTTGTATGCTAATGTCACGTGTAGCCCCTCATCTAGGAGTGATTACCTGGAATTTCATGGGTATGATACTATAGGCTAATCAACATAGGACTTCCCTTTCCCAATTCCCATATGTGTTTAAATTCTCTAAACTTCCTTTTCTTTACATATACATGTGTAAGTTGTCCAAACCTCTCTTACTTTTATTATATGAATTTACTTGATCATATATATATTTAGAATGTAAAAACTACCTTTATCTGCAAATATGTTTCAAAACTATTTACTTGTTAAAAAGACTAATTCACATAGTTTAAGTTCGGCTGGACCCACCATTGTGGACCGCGAGGGTGCCTAACACCTTGCCCTCAAGGTTATTTCGAACCCTTACCCTAATTTCTAGTAACACAAACTAGTTACACGAATTAATTACTGTAGGTGCCCTAATTCGCTAGGTGGCGACTCTTCAAATACCCAATTCCCAAAGGGAAACGAGGTGTTTCCCAAGAATGTCGAAATCCAGACTTTCTCGCGAGGGAAAAAGGGGGCACGACATTGAAGATGATCAAAAATAGCTGGCTCCTTCATTGTGATTAAGTCCCCTTTTAAGAATTAGGTCAGTTAGGTCATAGGGTTGGGTCAACTAGGTATTGGACTCAGATGTAATGGGTTTAACATTGGGCCAAATCAAGCTTAAAATTGTGCTCTTCTCACATAAAAACAAGATAAAAATTAGTCCAAAAATTTATTCTTATCTTGGTTTTCGGAAAAATATAATATCAGTACTATTTTTTGTATTGTTATTTTATTTTATGAAAGGTAATGTGTAAAACCTCGGGGAGGGTAAAAATTTACATGTCTACAGCTGCCCCTCTTTGACTGGAGACACGAAAGAGTTTTCAGACAAAGAACGATGAGACAGGTTTTTTGACCTGACCCTTATTTAGAGAGACCAAACACTAAAAGAAAAGAGAATATGAGTGAGCCCTGGTATCTGAGCTGTCTACATATACTTGACTATAAAGGAATCAGTCCGCGTGTAGTTCAGAAGTGAATGAGGTGATCGAGTGTGTGGCGAGGATGAGAGAGTCGAGTAAGGTTCTGTTCCGTTGAGGATCCGATCTGTGGTCCTGTTATTACATCAAAATGAAAAATGAAAAAGTCTAACTAAGCCTTTCAGCTATGAGTTACAAGATTCCTATCTATAAGTCTTCTGAAGCTTGATCTTGAGTCTTGAACGGTTCTACATGCAGACTTTGATTTGAACCTTGATGCTTGCTAGCTGCAGGTGCTGATTCACTGTTCCACAGCTTCTTCGGATCAAAATCGGACATGATGTGCTCTTGACTTCAGCCACGTCTTGAGCAGTTCACATCTTTCTCTTATTCTACATTTTGGATTCACTTTTTTTTTTTTGAGATTTTTTTCCTTTTTTTTATCTCGAATTCCCGACTCGCATACTTGATGTGAGACTCTGCTACTTCTAAATCAAATTGAATTTTGAAGTGACTTCCCTCGTTCTCCAGGTGGGTGCCAACTACTGACTTGAAACTTGAAATAATTTTGAAACAAATTTCCTCGTTCTCGGGGTGGGTGCTTGCAATCAAAACAATAAAACAAATAAAAGTTTGTTCTCTAGTTTGCACTCGGAAGATTTGTGAGTTGTTAGCAAAACTGTAAACCACTTAGGCTATTGCTGCAATTATTAGAGTACACTAAAGACTCAAATGGTATGTGCTTCTCCTATGAGTAAAACCAAGAAAATTTGACTAGCAAATGCATCTACTAAAAATAAAACCTGAATGACCCAGATTAGGAAGTGCGTCTCCTACGGGTGAAATCTCAATTTAGGAAGTACGTCTCCTAAAACAAAATATAGCTTGAAAGACCCAGACTTTGAAGTGCGTCGCCTACGGGTAAAACCTCCATTTAGGAAGTGCGTCTCCTAAAAAAAAATAAACTTGAAAGACCCAAATTAGGAAGTGCATCTCCTAGGGGCAAAACTTCAATGACTCAAACTAGGAAGTGAGTCTCCTAGGAATGAATTTAAATGATCAATACTAGGAAGTGCGTCTCCTAAAAAGCATAATCTGAAAGATCCATACTAGGAAGTGCGTCTCCTCACGAGTAAAACTTCAATGACTCCAACTAGGATGTGCGTCTCCTAGGGATGAATTTAAATGACCAAAAATTAGGAACTACGTCTCCTTAAAAAAAATATAACTTGAAAGACCCAGACGAGGAAGTGTGTCTCCTAGGGGTAAAATTTCAATTTAGGAAGTGCGTCTCCTAAGAGTGTATCCTGAAAGATCCAGAATAGGAAGTGCATCTCCTAGGGGTGAAACTTGAGTGACCCAAACTAGAAAGTGCGTCTCCTAAGGGTGAAATCTCAATTTAGGAAGTGCATCTCCAAAAAGTGTATCCTGAAAGACTCAGATTAGGAAGTGCGTCTTCTACGGGTAAAACTTCTGTGACAAACTTATATGACCCAAACTAGGAAGTGCATCTCCTAGGGGTAAAATCTCAATTTAGGAAGTGCATCTCCTAAAATAAAATAGAACTTGAAAGACCTAGACTAGGAAGTGCGTCTCCTATGGGTGAAAATTCAATGACTCAAATTAGGAAGTGCGTCTCCTAAGGGAGAAATCTCAATTTAGGAAGTGTGTCTCCTAGGGGTAAAACTAAATTAGGAAGTGCGCCTCCTAAAAGTATATCCCTAAAAAACTAGACTAGTAAGTGCGTCTCATAGGTGCGACACTTTAATGACTCAAACTAAGAATGCGTCCCCTAGATGAAACTTAAATGACCCAAAACTAGGAAGTGCATCTCCTAGGGGTGATATCTCAATTTAGGACGTGCGTCTCCTAAAACAAAAATGTAACCTAAAAGACCTAGACTAGGAAGTGCGTCTCCTAGGGGTGAAACCTTTAACCTAAAATTAGGAAGTGCATCTCCTAAAGAAATAAAATCTGAGAAACCCAAACTAGGAAGTACGTCTCCTAAATTTGAGATTGAGCTTTAGGAAAACTATAAACTGAGCTTGAGTACAATAAAAAGTGAACCTATTCTCCAAGCGGGACCCTTGAACTCAAGAATACTAGAGATTAAAACTTAAGGAAGCTAATGATTGATCCTATTCTCCAGGCGGGACCCATGATCTTAAGAAAACTAAAGATTAACAATTGGAGGGAACTAAAAACTGACCCTATTCTCCAGGCGGGACCCCTGATCTAATGGAATGCTAAAGATTAACCACTTAAGAAAGACCCCTGATCTTAAGGAAAATGAAAGATTAAGAACTTGAAAAAAATTTAAAAACAGACCATATTTTCTAGGCGGGACCCCTAAACATAAGAAAACTAAATATTCTTCACAACTAGGGGGATGTCTAGGAGGCATGGTTCTAGGGAAAATTCTTGGGAGATGATGATCTTCTCAACTAGGGGGATGCCTAGGAGGTAAAATAATACATTCTCAAACTGCTTTTGTGCTGACAAAATTGGGCATAGCACTTGAAAGGTTCAAGCTCCCAAGCTTTGATTTGGACACGGTCTTCGTCCCTATTTTAAACAAAGAAAACTTATCAGTTTAAACATGGGGGTTGGTTTGTGGCCTTGACTACGAGGGTGATTTCTCTTGCACTTGTCACGATCAACTTGGATGACCTTGCATGTTATTGCCTAACCATTTTCTGTCAACCCTTATCACGGAGAATACCTCTGATTCGTTCAAGCCCAATACCCTCTATCAATCGCAGTGCCCGCGAATTGACATTTATCGAACCTTTGAATTTCACATAAATCCCAAAGCACATCAATTGTTATCAACTCAGTGCGCATGCCAATTTACTGACTTATTGTAAGGCCCCGTGAAATCCCTACGGGAAAAGCCGAATTCCGTGGTGCCAAGTTAGAAAAATGCAAGAAATGCGGTCCAAAATGTGGCCGCAAATCAGGTATGCGGACCGCATATTTGCCACAGAGTGAGTCAGAATGTGGGTTAAAATTGAAGTCAGCTATGCGGTCGAAATGCGGTCACATAATCGAAATGCGGACCGCATAGTCGTCTCATATTTTCATTTGAATTTTGCGAGGGTCAGTTCTGCGGTGTACTTTGTGACCGCAGAACATGAATGCGGACCGCATTCTTACCGCAGACTCAGTCAGAGTGTCCAATTTCTGGGGTGCATTTTGCGGTCCATTATGCGGACCACATGTTTACTCTGCGATCGCAAATGCGATCGCATATTCGACTCGGGACTCCAATTTTCTAATTTTTAACCCGACTTCCATATCGATATATCTGGTGTTATAGCTCATTTTAAGCATTCTTCTAAGAATTTCTAGAGAGAGGGGGGTTCTTAGAGAGGGAAAGTCTCCCCATCAAATTTCTCTACAAGGTATGGCTAAATCCTTGAAGAAAATCAAGTGAAGACCCCTAGACGTTCATCTCAAGAGGTAATACTTCATCACCCCAACTCTTAATTGTTTTATTCTCAGATATAAGGGGTCACTAGTGAGGTTATTTAGGGGTATAACAATGGATTCCTTGCATGAATGTTAAAACTTAGAGTAGTGGGAAGTGGTGAATTAAAGAGGGGTACAAAGTGATATAAATTGCTCTCAAAAAAGGGGCCTAAGATCTTATTGCACCTCTAGGGTTTATCAATATGCTCGAACCAAGCTAGAGTCTCAATCTCATCTCTAATTCTAGATTTAATTTGCAATTTTTAATCAATAGATCGAAGTGCTAAGAGTTCCGAAAATGTAAAAGAGTAAGGAAAGCTTTATTGTGGTATGTATGGCTAAAACCCCCTTTTTATTAGAAATTGAGCTCCGTCGTCATTTACGAAAGTATGGTAAGAGTTGAATTAGCTAGTGTATTGATTGTTAATACGCATTAATTGATTTGCATATATCTATACATATTTGTGAAGGATGTGCCTCAATGTTAATAATGTACCAATCTTGACAATTAGATAATGATGAAAAGTATAGTTATGTGTTAAAATACTTGGGCTATAAGCCAACATTGAAACAAAGAATTATTCATGCTAGCTATGTGTTCACTTACATGTGATTGCAATTTGAATTATCCTTGATATATGTGTCTATGATCACAACTTGTAAAATGAATATTGAAAAGGGAAACGATGTGATGATGGTGGCCATGAGTGCCCCAGGAATTGTTATGATATGTGTGGGATAAAGATTTGAAGTGTTAAATAATGAGAATGGATAAGGGAAATGAAATATTGATTGAAATAATGCCTCCGATGAGGTGACCTAGCCGGTCGGGTCGTGATCGGACTCTGCTCGAGATGGCGGTGGTAATGAGAACAGTGGTGAACATGTGACAGAAATTCCCTAATCTATGTTGTGGAAATTGTATGAAAGTTTATATGAATTGCTTCTTTGATTTGCCTATATTATTTGCTTGTATATGTTTGATAGTTCTTTCTAGTAAAATGGTATTTCGTTATACATACCAGTACAATTCAAATGTATTGACGTCCCTTTTGCCGGGGGCGCTACATTCGTGTTATGATTGTAGGTGGTTCTATAGCAGGCACTCCAGTCCACCGGCAGTAGCACCTCCTCCACCTTCCGTCAGCTGTATTGGTGAGCCCCTTTCCCCTCGGGGCCCTCCGTGGCTTATGCTGCTGTTCTTCCCGAAGTCTTATTTTTGTATTTGTGTAAGGTATAGCCGGAGCCTTATTACCGGCATTTTTGTATTATTCTTCAGTTATATTTAGAGGTTCCGTAGACAGGTTGTGGGTAGTGTCGAGTATTGGAAATTAAAATAGAAATATTGATGTTTGGCAATGATGTATATAAGTTATAATACCCTTAAAGTGGCGAAATGAAGTTGCTAATGAAAATGAAATGGAAATCGTTAATTATATGTTGATAGAATTCGATTAATGGAGTCTATCCCTTATTTAATTATGAGTTGGGTTGGGTAGTATGTATGAAACCTTCCAGGCTTGCTCAGTCGGGTTTACTCGATTGAGCGCCGGTCGCGCTCCTCGGATTTTGGGGCGTGACAAACTTGGTATTAGAGCCTAAGGTTTTAAAGTGTCCTAGGATGTCTCGGAGTCGTGTCTAGTAGAGTCCTTCTTATCTGTGTGTAGTCGACCACATCTATAAGTTGGAGGCTATTCAGACATTTAGGAATTTCACCCTTCTTTGATACTCCATTCTTGAAATAGAGCCCAAGTTAGGGAGCTAATTTCCTCTCTAGGTCTTATTCTCAAGATTGGTAACCATGATGCCATAATCCGCGAATTTGAAGCATATAGGGAGGGATTGATCCCACCATTGAGTCCGAGTGGATTGCCCAAGGACTTGTTAGGAGAATGTATTGAGATATGGATAGATTGGCAAAACATATCGCTAAGAAGGGAGCGTCCTTGTCCTTATTGATATCTCTGCACCATTAGATCATGTGGTATATCAGCTGTTACCTATGTACGTTAGAGATGTGGAGTCGAGGGGTATCGATTAAGCTATTTCCCTACCAACCTAACATCGTTAAGTGAGTCAAATCAGAATTTCTACTTATTGTATATGTACATCCATATTGAAGAGTTCTCATAAATATGGTCTTAACAAGGTGTTGAATAACAAAACATTGTGTGTATCGACTCTTTTGAACGAGATGCACTATTCGTGAACCCACTCTATTATGAATTCTCTTATTTACATTCTTGTGGAATTAAGTTCTATAATTATGCCCTTGAATTGAGTTATAACTCTAGGATTGATATTTCCCACTTGCTTTTCCTAAATTCTCACCAATGTACTATATCCGATGAAATTCTTACATAATCTTTTATTTAATTGGACAAAATCTACTCTCTTGCGCCTCTACATGAACCGTCGTAAAATTTACCTATATGGTGCCAAGTTCCATGCGAAGCATCCCAGCATTGCGATCCTTCCCGAGTCACCCTTTTACTCAGTTGTGTATATGGCTTATATGATTTGAACAGTCAATCTACTCTCTTGCGAATACCAACATGAAAGCTTCTCGCTTCCTAGTAACATAAGAGCGTGCCTTAACACCTCACATGAGTGCATGTCAATCGAAATGGTCACCGTGTGCAGGAATAAAAAGTCCCTCTGAAAATTGAGATCCTCACGTCCACTTTATAGGAAGATCATGTGTCGCCATAAATCTCGTGTCCACTTGGGGCATCCCGCAATAAGTAGCTCACTTTGTCCTGGTATTGTGGTTGCTCGTGGCATGGTCATATATTGCAGTTGGGAGCTAATATAGCAGAAGCATGTCCAACTTAGAACAAATGTTTATCTCCCCGTTACACCTCCATAACTATGTTAATTGTGTTCTTTAGTTAGTGAATTCATTGAGCTAGTTTTCCCACACTTGTTAGATAACCATGAGAGAATATATCCTTCTATGAGTCATTGTAACACTTCTGTCTTGTAAGGACCCTTGCTAGGCTCTCCGTCAAGACCAAGCACACCTTTGGGGGTTATTATAGCACAATGCCAGTTTCTCATGTTTTTCTGTCTTTCATTAGCACCTGGGTAGTTCCCAATTTAAAATATATGAAGAACTCATTAAGAACATCAGCAAACCCTCCATGATTATTCTATACTATCTCATTGGGTTCCCATATCACTTCAAGTTCATCAAGGGTTGATAGCATATCACAATTGCTAAGATCGAATGATCTCCTCTCGATAATGGATTGTCTACACATGTGCTAGTCCAACGATCTGCTCATCAGAATAACTCTCGCCTATAGGTTTTGGGTTGACCAAGGAGAAATACACCTAGTAACACATTCATATGTAAAAGCCTTTCTCTCGGTCATATCTTATAACATCTCCCAATATGGCTCGTAATAGCTGGCTGTATAGAAGTGTGTTGTAGAGCTTCATTATGAAGTAGAGTTGCTAAATATAATTGGATTTTTTGAATTCTGGAGCTATAAATCACGTGACTACATAGAGAGACCTTCTTTAAAAAATGTAGCTTCTTATAATAGCTTTCTATTACCACCGTACCTAGTGGTTACGATGTAAAGGTTACTTCCATAAGGTTCTTTTCCTTTCTTTTTAGTTGTCTTGCATTGTGTGTTGTGTAGCCGCAATCTTCGATGCGATATTACCTCGATGTCTCGACTAGTTATCCAACGATATGATCTGATTTAATTAACCTTACTTTTACGTACTCTACAAGCGCCCTGAGAGTGGGTAAATTTCCCCTTTTTGGCAGACTTCTAATGTCTTCAACTCTGTTTAAGCTTGTCAATTCCAAGTGGTGCTCTTAGTTGTGCTACCTTACCATCTATTTTCATCTTATAACTCCACTCATTTTATGTTTCATGGCATCAAAAGAGAAAGTCTTATAGCATCAAGGGTTGTGATATATTCCTTTTGTTAGAACAAATAAATAATGCCAGTACTCCTTGTAGATGCTCTTCTAACGATCATTTACCTGCTCTACTTGTCCCTGTGACTAGATAACCTAGGTTGCTTATTCCTGATAAATGCATTACGACGGCTCATTCTTTTAAACTTATCCATGGGGGCACTTTGAGGCCTTGTTCTATACCAACTCGTAATGGTTTTAAGTACTTTCTCGTTATGGTTATTGGTTTTCTAGGACTACGAGGGCTTGTCTCATGAGATTCAAAAGTAATGATTTTCCTTAAAATTCGAGATTCAATTGCCATGATTTCATACCAAAGTGTATACCTTTTTCCAAAGTCTTAAATAGGTCGGATTGGTTGGGTTATGTGGCTTTATTCTAACTCGACTTCTAGAATAATTAACTATATCAGTTCCATGTGAGGATAGTTTTGCTACCCTTGGTATTACACCTCCTTGGGAGGATAGGAGTGTCATTTGTCTTTCTCCCTGGAGCATCATGTTAACCATTAGAATGCCTCTAACCAGTACATGATTTCTTCCCAACATCTAGATGTCTGAGCTATGTGGTTTTACTTGATAAAAGGATGAGATTAGATGCCCTCAGATTTTTGCACATATCATGAGCATATCATTTTGAAAGACAAGTTTTGTCGTATCTTTGGTTCCCTCATAAATGATCAATTATCAGGAAGCGTTAAACTGTCCGAAATATGATAATCTCATAAGCGTTCAACTTCTTTTCATCCTCACGGGCTTGTTGCATAGATTTCGTGTGTCAAGTAATGTTAAGAGTGTAATTCAACATCATGTATTTTGAAACCCGTATCACATTCAAGGTGCAGAGTATTCTTGTTCTTGATAAACGGATTTTCCCTACACTCTAGAAAATGAGTGGTTCACGTACGCGAGTATTCCTCCTTAGTGGTTCCTATTACCAATGTACGAGTTACCTCGATGACTTATTTGTCTAATAATTGATGTCCTCATAATAATTAACCATGTAAGTATTGTTAGAAGTAACCTTCTGTGTCTCTTAGCATATACCCTCATGAAATGCTCTACTCAGCACATTAATGGATTCCTGAATAACTCCAGCCTGATATTGAACTCTGTTGTTCCTCACTGTATTAGATCCATTGGGTATTGTAAGTTTAGACAAGTCAAAGATAGAGCTTCACAGTGTGATCATATATATATTGGATAGGTAATTTTATGGTCAATTTATGATAACACATCTTAGGGTAATTGTTGAAGGTCATCAATGGTTTAGTATGAGTGTTCGCCTAGAGACTTAGAGTTTGGAGGGTGAGCAGGCTATTCTCAATGTTTTCCCCTGAATATGTATGTGAGTTGATAATAAAGGTAGCATAAGTTTATTCCACAGTAGGCCTCACTAGGAGTATGAAGTGTCCCCATGGTTGTTCGCCATATATTTTATGGATCCACATGTTCATGTCCAAGAGAGTGGGTGGAGATCAATTGTGTATCATTCTAGTGGAAATTAATGAAGGTGAAGTTAGTGGATAGTTAGCTTATGCAAAATATCTACTTGTTATCCTTGTTAAGCAAGTTTAGGGGTCTAAATTGCTACCGTGAATGTGTTTTGGAAAGTATGTAGATATAAGAGGCCATTGAAGGCCGAGAGTGTTGTGGAAATAAAATATCTTCTCTTGATTGCTTAGCAGTTGGTTTCTATGTATGTAGTCCATGCCCATGTGTCATCGTGATAAAGTAGTGTTTGTAATGCTGAGGTTCTTGTTATCGATATATAAATATTGTGGTGCTTTATCAAGTTGAGGAAGCCACATGGAAAGCGAAAGATGATCGTGATCGTGTGAACTCCTATCTCCATCTGTTCAAACAAGTCTAGTGTGATCGTGCGAACTCTTATCTCTAATTAAACTAGTGTTGCGTTTCATTTGGTGCAAATACACCCCATATCTCCCCTAAATGCTTTACTATTGCAATCCCTCTAGTGGTGTAAGAATGTTATGTGTTGTGATTATCTAAGTGATGCAAAACTCTTTTTAGTAAATGAAAGTTTATAGGGACTTATGTGATAAATAAACAACTAATACTAGTGTAGATTGGTAATGATTAATTGAAACGAATGTAGTATGATGAAACAGTTAACTTATACGGGACTCATTGAAGTGACTAAGTTATGTGGAGAATGTAGCAATGTGATTGAGTACGTTCAGTTGTTGGGGGTAATGAATTGTATACCATTTGTAGACATGATAGGAATTGTGTAATGGTTCTTGGAAATATGTTTCGGGGGCTCTCTGACAGGTGGAAATGTCCAAATTACAAAGGAAACTGTGGCAAAATTTTCGAAAATCTAGGGAGTTAGCTAAATTTGGAGACTGTCAACCTGTTCCGGGTTTTGAGGAGGGGAAGATTGCACTAAGACTGTTAATAAATGAACCTTGATCCTCATTCGAGGACGAATGGTCTTAAGTGGGGGAGGATGTAAGGCCACGTGAAATCCCTACGGGAAAACCCGGATTCCGTGGTGCCAAGTTAGGAGAATGTGTTGGCAATTCATTAAAAATTCAAGAATAATTTTTCAGAAAAATGCAAGAAATGCGGTCCAGAATGTGGCTGCACATCAGGTAGGCGGATCGCATATCTGCCGCAGAGTGAGCCAGAATGTTGGTTAAAATTGAATTCAGCTATGCGGTCGAAATGCGGACCACATAGTCGTCGCATATTTTCCTTTGAATTTTGCGAGGGTCAGTTCTGCGGTGTACTTTGCGATTGCAGAACATGAATGCGGACAGCATTCTTACCGCAGACTCAGTCAGAGTGTCTAGTTTCTGGGGTGCATTTTGCGGTCCATTATGCAGACCACATGTTTACTCTGCAATCGCAAATGCGACCGTATATTCGACTCGAGGCTCCAATTTTCTAATTTTTAACCTGACTTCCATATCGATATATCCGGTGTTATAGCTCATTTTAAGCATTCTTCTGAGCATTTCTAGAGAGAGAGAGAGAGGGTTCTTAGAGAGGGAAAGTCTCCCCATCAAATTGCTCTACAAGATATGGCTAAATCCTTGAAGAAAATCAAGTGAAGACCCCTAGACCTTCATCTCAAGAGGTAATACTTCATCACCCAACTCTTAATTGTTTTATTCTAAGATATAAGGGGTCACTAGTGAGGTTATTTAGGGGTGTAACAATGGATTCCTTGCATGCATGTTAAACCTTAGAATAGTGGGAGGTGGTGAATTAAAGAGGGGTACAAAGTGATATAAATTGCTCTCAAAAAGGGGCCTAAGATCATATTGCACCTCTAGGGTTTATCAATATGCTTGAACCAAGCTAGAGTCTCAATCCCATCTCTAATTCTCGATTTAATTTGTAATTTTTACTCAATAGATCGAAGTGCTAAGAGTTTCGGAAATTTGTAAAAGAGTAAGGAAAGCTTTATTGAGGTATGTATGGCTAAAACCCCCTTTTCATTAGAAATTGAGCTCCGTCGTCATTTACGAAAGTATGGTAAGAGTTGAATTACTAGTGTATTGATTGTTATTACGCATTAATTGATTTGCATATATCTATACATATTTGTGAAGGATGTGCCTCGATGGGGATAATGTGCTAATATTGACAATTAGATAATGATGAAAAGTACAATTAAGTGTTGAAATACTTGGGCTATAAGCCAACATAGAAACAAAGAATTATTCATGCTAGCTATGTGTTCACTTACCTGTGATTACAGTTTGAATTATCCTTGATATATGTATCTATGATCACAACTTGTAAAATGAATATTGAAAAAGGGAAACGATGTGATGATGGTGTCCATGAGTGCCCCAGGAATTGTTATGATATGTGTGGGATAAAGATTTGAAGTGTTGACTAATGAGAATGGAGTAATGCCTCTAATAAGGTGACCTAGCCGATCGGGTCGTGATCGGACACCATGTCGCACACATGGTGGTAATGTGCTGATATTAAATTCCGGATAAGGGAAATGAAATATTGATTGAAAGTAATGCCTCCGATGAGGTGACCTAGCCGGTCGGGTCGTGACCGGACTCTGTTCGAGATGGTAGTGGTAATGAGAACAGTGGTGAACATGTGACAGAAATTCCCTAATCTATGTTGTGGAAATTGTATGAAAGTTTATACGAATTACTTCTTCGATTTGCCCATATTATTTTCTTGTATCTGTTTGATAGTTCTTTCTAGTAAAATGGTGTTTTGTTATACATACCAGTACAATTCAAATGTACTGACGTCCCTTTTTCGGGGGGCGCTACATTTGTATTATGATTGTAGGTGGTTCTACGGCAGGCACTCCAGTCCACCGGTAGTAGAACCTCCTCTACCTTCCGTCAGCTGTATTGGTGAGCCCCTTTCCCCTCGGGGCCCTGCGTGGCTTATCCCGCTATTCTTCCCGGAGTCTTATTTTTGTATTTGTGTAAGGTACCGTAGACAGGTTGTGGGTAGTGTCGGGTATTGGAAATTAAAATAAAAATATTTATGTTTGGCAATGATGTATATAACTTGTAATACCCTTAAAGTGGCGAAATGAAGTTGCTAATGAAAATGAAATGGAAATCGTTAATTATATGTGATAGAATTCGATTAATGAAGTCTATCCCTTATTTAATTATGAGTTGGGTTGGGTAGTATGTATGAAACCTGCCAGGTTTGCTCAGTCAGGTTTACTCGGTTGAGTGCCGGTCGCGCTCCTCGAATTTTGGGGCATGACACTTGTGCCGCTTTGATGTGCTAGCCAGATTCCGTTTTGTGCAATTGGAAAGCTGGTAGCAAATTTTGAAGTCATTTCTCTCTTATTCTGACCAAACAGACTCAAGAAGAGGAAGTAAACAAAACAAAAGGAATAGAATAAGGAACAATGGAAAGCGATGACACATAACAAGAAAATTACAAAGTAGAAACTTATCAGATGTGGATACCAACTCTAATGACCATGATATGGAACTTTAGATTAAGTGACTTTATCTATCAAGCAAGTCTAATGTTCAACACTTGTTGTACCTCTGAGTCGTGAAACTGGGATTCAATGCTCCAATTACCCAATCTAATTCGCGGTCCTTATTCGACTTGTAGCGCCCGAAGGGTTTTCACCATCAAGCCTATCCCATTTTGTTCTTTCTCTCAACATACCGTCGCCTTATAGTGTCTGTGAAGGTTTTCACCGATAAGACTCTCTCATTTGTTCTTTTTTCTTATTTCCTCTAATTCTGTAGATGACAAGGCATTGAGCATAGTAACAACATCATATGCCTCGGCATGTTTAGCTCGGCACTCTCAAAGATTATCTGGGAGGTCTTTTTTGGATTTTAATGTGGATTTTGGACAGGGTTAGAAAGAAAGGATATAATAAAGGCTCAAAATAATAAAGACAACATGGTTAATTTATCTACAGATTTTGGAATCCATTATAAAAACGTTGCTCTAATTTCTAAAACAAGGGAATTCAATTCTTGCCTTGTATTTTAGATGGAATTTCAAAGGAAAACTACCCCACTCTTGGCTTTGTGGGATTATGAAATATTTTATTTGTTGTGAATGAACCGTAAGGCTGCCTACGTATCTTGTGGTGACAAGAATCAGGCCGAACGTAGTTCAAAGGAATAATTTTTGTTACTATTTTTCTTTTTTCTTTTTTTTTCTTTTTCCCATTTTTTATTTATCTCTATTTTTTTCTTTTGTATTTTCCTTTTGGAATGATTTTTCTAAAACATACCTATGGGGAAATGAACCTTTTTTTGTCTTCGTATGACTCTAAATTGATTCTAAAAGAAGGGAGATCAAAGAAATCAGTACAGGCTCAAAAGGGTATTGAAGAGTATAAAGTATTTGGGTAGCTGAAAGAGGGCCTCCCAATCTCTGAAAATGTTAAGTACAATACCTGCAACTTGAGGATGAAAATTGAAGATCATGCACGATATTGCTTTTGCAGCTTCGGCATTGATATCATTTATATGCCCATCACTTTTCTTTAGTGCCCTGTCACTTACAAAACTCTTGCTGGGTGATTTCCTCTTCACAATGGATATCCTCCGTCAATTCATAGCAAACTTTCTTGACTTTATGTTGTAAATCGAGGGGCACTTGAACTCAAAATTGCTTGCTTCAAATTATCTGGGATGCACTCTCTTGTAACAAATTCTTGTCATCCTATTAACTTCCCAAACTACCAGCCCCAGTTTCACACAATTCGGGCTTTAAATGATCTCGAGATATCCAAATCTTTACTTATTTCCCTCATATGTATCTATCATCTTCAAAATTGTTCCATTGCTTCATGATTAAACTAACTTTTAAGATCAGATTGAGAATTGCGCGTGCATGTCATGTCACTAGAATCAGCATGAAAAAACTATAAAAGGAAAAAAGAACTAAACAAAAACTGACTAAAATAATAGAAAACATGAAATTGCATTAGACAGACGGTGAAAGGGTTTAAACAACAAAACAAGCAAAATACACTAGGGTTGCAACCTTGGAATACCTAAATAACACCAAAAAAGGTACTACGACTAAATGAACTAGGAAAAATAAAATGATAGAAGGGTTTGAGCCACAAGACAATATTTGGATTACAACCCTGAAATAACCCAGACAACAGAAATGACAACAAAACAAACCACTATAACTCCTCCCCGGCTAACCGAGAAAGGAGCGTCTTTCCAATTACCAAGCTCGACATCTTTGCCACTAAGTTCCACATCAATATTACCAAGATCATTACCAATTTCATTATCATTAACTTCAGTCAGCATGTTCCTAAGACGATTCTCATACTCCCTATCACCATGCATCATCTCCACAAAGTGTGCATCATCATGTGCAGGTAAAGGATTATGCGTAATATTCTGGGTGTCACTGTCCTGGATCACAATTATCTCTTCTTGAATCATTCTTTCTATTTCCCTTTTAAAAGCACGACAATCTTCAATGATGTGCCCTTGGACATTAGAGTGGTACATGCACCACATAGTAGGATCAAAACCTTTTGCATATGGGTATGATGTATAGCCGAGGAGTGGCTCAATCCGGCTAGAATGTTTTAACTTTTCAAACAGGCTTGCGTAGGATTCTCCGATTGGCGTGAAACTATTTACCTTTCTTCCCCTCCATGCATCAGTTTTCTAGGGTTGTTGGATGCTGGAAAAAGTTGTGAAGGCAAAAGTGCATTATGCAGTAAAACTAATCGATCAACAGTGCGTTCGACGGTTCCGTACCTTTCCACATCAAGTTGTCCACTTGAGGGTCCCTGTCTTGACCTCTATAGCAGCCTTACTCTGATTAATACACACATCATGGTCAAACCTAGCCAGGTTTTTATGTTGTCTGCATAATAACCCTTGCATACGGTGAATCTGGGGTCCAGATTCCCCCATCACAAGGCCGTCTCACGGTCATACCCCTCGGGGTTCGAATCCTTGGTCGAGACACACCCTCAGAGTTCGACAGATTTTAGATTCAAAGGGTATTGCATTCCGATAAATATAGTGGGTGAGGGAGGAGTTCCTAATGCACGCGGCTTAGTCAGACAAGGATGGCTTATCTGGGGCCAATTTTAAAGATGTCACGTCTAACTATCCTATCTCCATACCTTTACGGTTTAACACGTTTTGTATTATACGGATTCCCCTCCTGTATAAAAGGGGATCCCCATCACTTTGTAAAGGGACAGGATATGGTCAACTCTATTCTCCTCAAGTGCAATAATATCTATCTCTCTCTCTTCTTTCTAAATTGTTTGTTCCTACTGGCCCGAGACCTTTCCAGTATTTATTGCCTTCTTACCTATTCTTCATTCATTACTCAGTATTGCCCATAAAGAGCCTTGCTTGATTATATTCTAACTATTATCCCATTCCCGACTACCCCGATAGTTCGAGATCGAGCTCGGATATTGGCCTCGAGGTCCTCCATCGAACAGTCCAGCGCCCGGGCAGCAGGTTCCTTGGCTTGCTCAACCCCTCTTTAGCCCGTATCCCCTTGGTAAAACAATCCCGAATAGTAAGCCTTCAGGCTCAAGTATCACCCCAATTTAGCTTGCATTTGATCATTATATTTCGTATCCTTAGCATCAACTGCTCTAAACAACTAGCTAGAGAACGGATCACGTATTTTTAGAACTCCATTTACAAATTTAATCGTTATTACCATTTTCACGGTAAAGAGTTTGGCGGCCACCATAGGGCTAAAAATAATAGTGATTATTTTCTTGCTGGTTCCATTGTGAAATTGCAAGTTATCTTTCACACTTTTTCTTCCCCAAGATCTTTGCTTTTAGAATAGAGCGCCTGGCTCGGCTAGTGAAATGAAAAATCAGAACCTCAGAAGCGACAGAGAAAATGGAATTACTGCCCTGGAGGTCGGTACACCACCGGGCTCAACCCAGACGGAAGGGAAGGTTCTCCAACATAACAACCACATGATTATCGGGGAACTAGCGTTCCCTGAGGACCCATGTCCAAATGAATGAGGACGTCCGACACGAAAGAGGTACCGACCCAAAGATGCTTACCCAAAGAAACCCTCATATTTAGCGAAGATGATCTCGAGGCTATGATGGAATCGCACAATGACGCACTAGTAATCTCGTTTCTCTTAAGCAACACCAGGGTGAGGTGCATGCTCGTGGATCCAGGTAGCTCGGCCAACATAATCAGGTGAAAAGTAGTAGAGCAGCTGGGGCTGCTCAATTAGGTTGTTCCCACCCCTAGAGTCCTCCACAGCTTTGAGATGATCGGAGAAGAAACGAAAAAAGAGATCACCCTCCTGATCGACATGTCTGGCACAATCCAGAACACCGAGTTTCAGGTCATCGATGGCAATATGAGATACAACGCCTTACTTGGCAGGTCTTGGATAACAATATAAGGGCAGTGCCCTCGACCTTGCACCAGGTGGTAAGGTTTCCCATGAGAGATGGCATCACAACCACACATGGAAAGGAGCAAGCAGCAAGGGAAATATTCGTGGTCCACCATGAGACGCCATCGCCCACATGCTCGGCCTCGGACGAGGAGGGAAACGTGCAGACCCTTGAAAACAACGAGGAAGATTTCTTTGCCCCCCGAACCTTCATTGATCCTGAGGAGTATGACGCGATCAAGTCAACAGCTGAAAAGCTGGAGCATGCTGTTTTAATCGAACACCTCCCGGATCGCAAGGTATACCTGGGAATGGGGCTGACCCCCGAACTCAGGACAGGGTTTATTCGATTTCTTAGTAACAATATTGACTGTTTCTCATGGTCCCATCTAGATATGAAAAGTATCCCACCGGAAATAACCTCTCATAGGCTAAGCGCCGATCCCAAATTCAAACCCGTGAAGCAAAATAGATGACCATAGTCCGAGGTAAAACATGCCTTCATAAAGAAAGAGGTAACGAAACTCCTAAAATCGGATTCATTAGGGAGGTAAAGTATCCCGAATGGCTAGCTAACATAGTGGTAATGCCAAAAAATTGGAACAAGCTAAGGATATGCGTAGATTATAAAGATTTGAATAAAGCGTGCCCTAAAGATTTCTTCCTTTTGCCTAACATCGATTGTCTCATCGATGCTACGACCGGCTAGGAGACCCTCACTTTCCTCGATTCCTACTCGGGGTAAAATCAAATTCAGATGAACCCTGAGGATAGGGAAAAGAACTCATTCATCACAAAATATGGTACATATTGATATAACATAATGCCCTTCGGGCTAAGAAACGCGCGGGAAACATACTAGCGCCTAGTTAATAAAATGCTCGAGCATTATATAGGTAAATCTATGGAGGTATATATTGATGATATGTTAGTCAAATCCCTGCGCACAGAGGACCATCTGACAACATCTTCAGAAGCTACAACATGAAGCTCAATCCTGAGAAGTGCGCCTTCGGAGTAGGCTCAGGCAAATTCCTGGGCTTCATGGTTTCAAACAGGGGGATCGAGATCAACCCTGACAAAATAAAGGCCATCAAAGAAATCACTGTGGTGAACAACATTAAAAGCCGTCCAGCGGCTGACAGGGCGGATCGTAGCCTTGGGCATATTCATATCAAGATCATCAGAAAAGAGCCACCATTTCTTTGCCCTACTCAAAAGGAAGAACAACTTCAAATGGACTCCGGAATTCCAACATGCCCTAGAAGAACTAAACCGGTACCTAACTAGCCCGTCTTCGCTGTGCACACCCAAAAAAGGATGAGACGCTATACCTATACCTGGCCGTGTCCGAAATAGTGGTAAGCAGCGCACTGGTCGGAGAAGAGCAAGGTACGCAATTTCATGTTTATTATGTAAGCCGAACCTTGGGGGACGCCGAAACCCGGTACCCTCATCTGGAATAATCGGCTCTCGCACTAATAAGCGCTTCGTGCAAGCTGAAGCCTTACTTTCAGTGCCACAGTATCTATGTCCTATCGACTTACCCCCTCTGGAGTGTACTGCATAAGCCTGAGTTATCAGGTCGGTTGGCCAAATGCTCCATTGAACTAGGGGGGTATGATATCGAGTACCAACCTCAGACGGCCATCAAGTCCCAAATATTGGCGGATTGCGTAGCCAATTTCTCACTATCTTTCGTGCCCGAGGTATAGAAGGAACTTTTATTAAAATCAGGCACGTCCTTCAAGGTATGGAACGTATTCACAGATGGTGCAACAAATATAAGAGGATCCAGACTCGGTATAGTCCTGAAACCTCCCATCGGCAGCATAATCAGGCAATCCATAAAAACCACAAAGCTGACTAACAATGAAGCCGAATATGAGGATGTGATTGCAGGTTTAGAGTTGGCTAAAAATTTAGGGGCGGAGACCATCGAGGCAAAATGTGATTCTCTCCTCGTGGTAAGCCAGGTGAATGGAAGCTACAAGGTTCGAGAGGATAGGATGCAAAGGTACTTAGACAAAATCCAAACCACATTGCGTCGTTTCAAAGAATGGACCTTAGCCCATGTGCCCGAGAATAGAATAGCGAGGTCGATGCCCTCGTGAACCTGGGATCCTCCGCTGATGAAGAAGACCTGCTCCCCGGAGCTGTCGTCCAACTGTCCAAATATGTGATCAAGGAAGGTCACACAGATGTTAATTCCACCAGCCTGACATGGGACTAGAGGAACAAATACATCGCCTATCTGAAGGACGGGAAGCTACCCGCAGATCCAAAAGAATTGGGGGCCCTGCGAACCAAGGTGGCCTGGTTCTCACCCGACGAGATTAGGGCTTTATACATGAGAACTTTCGACAGCCCCCTGGTAATATGCTTGGGACCGGGCGACACAGATTATGTTCTCTGAGAGATCTACAAGGGCAACTACAAAAATCACTCAGGGGCCGATTCCTTAGTCCAAAAGGTGCTCAGAGCGGGCTAATATTGGGATAGCATGGAAAAATATGCCAAGGAATTTGCCCAAAAAAGCGACAAGTGTCAGAGGTTCGCTCCCATGATATACCGGCCCGGTGAATAATTTCATTCTATTTTATCACCATGGCAATTCATTCTGTTTATGACTGATTATTTCTCAAAATGGGTGGAAGCGCAGGCCCTTGAGAAAATAAAAGAGAATGAAATTATCAATTTTATATAGGAACACATCATACGCCGGTTCAGGATCCCGTCCAAAATAACATGCGATAACAGGAGGCAATTCATCGGGAGAAAGGTAACATAGTTCCTTGAAGATAACAAACTCAAAAGAATCTTCTCGACACAAAACCACCCATGTGCGAACGGCCAGACCGATTCTACAAATAAAACCATCATTCAAAATTTGAAAAAGAAGTTGGAAAACAGCAAGGGAAAATAGAGAGAAACGCTGCCCGAGGTGCTGTCTGCATATCGGACAACTCCAAAATCAAGCATCGGGGAGACACCTTTCTCTCTAGTATACGGCGCCGAAGCACTAATATCAGTGGAGGTCGGGGAACAAAGTTCTAGATTCCGGCACACTAATGAGGGACCGAATAATGAAGCCATGGAAAGGGCCCTCGAGCTGCTCGATGAAAGTCAGGAAACCTCCCTGATTCGGATGGCTGCCCAGAAGCAGAAGATCGAAAGATACTACAATAGAAGAAAAAATCTCTGGTATATTGGAATCGGAGACTTGGTCCTAATGAAGGTTACTCTCAACACCCGAAACCCTAATGAAGGGAAGCTAGGCCAGAATTGGGAAGGG
Source organism: Nicotiana glauca (assembly GCA_026770625.1). Classification (NCBI taxonomy): domain Eukaryota; kingdom Viridiplantae; phylum Streptophyta; class Magnoliopsida; order Solanales; family Solanaceae; genus Nicotiana; species Nicotiana glauca. Next base: position 87,067 of record MU690955.1, read on the forward strand.
CCATACCATATCCTTAGGATAGTAAGCAAAGGATCCTAAAATCTTGGCACCATGGAGGACGAGTAGCTTCCGAGTAACTGGAATGTATCAATTCTTAAGCGGTATTACTGCTAGGGCGCCTGCTGTGAAACCCCACAAATATCCTTGAGCAAATGCCGCACTCTTTTCCTTCAACAGGATTTTTGTCCTAGAACGGTTTTTCTTTTCTTGTAAGGTTTTTAACGTGGCGACAACTATGTGCTCCACAAGAAGGATTCAAAGAGCTTATGGGACCTCCTTGCAATTATCCCCGCCCCAGGAAAATGAAAAACGAGGCTCCAATCGGAAATAGTGTTTCGGATCGAGCGGTCTAAAGGGCCAGACCCGCGCGGGCCGATCTCGTGACGATGAAACAATAAGTATATTTTCTCAAGGCAATACAGAATATTGTTTAGAATCTCGTACTCTAGAAAAGGGGAATTCGACATGCTCAAGGCAAGGGCCCCTCCACTTAATACATCCCGAGGTACTTGGAGACTTGCCGCCAACAATTCGGCACTCGCACGACCCCAGGGTCAAAACTCCGGACTCATAAGGCCCCGACGAAGCAGCTCCAAGCTCACGAATAACGGCCTTCGAGCCTAAGCAAACTCGATGACTCGGAGACTATCTCCAATCGTCATATACTAAGAAACCTAAAATTGTAAGACCCCAAGCAGGAAGACTCGGCGTAACTAGATCGATCCTACATAGCAATAAAAACTGTAAGACCTCAACATCAATGAAAAATTGTAAGACCTCAATAGGCATGACAAACTGTAAGACCTCAACAAGCATGAAACTCAAAAATCCCAAAGTTTATGCTATACGTCGCATTTGTAAGAATCCAAAAAGGGCATACCCTCGACGTAAACACCTAAAACTATCACTCGGGATCAAAATAGCTCAGGCCAAACACACATGACTATGGTCAGAACGGCCGATACAGCCAAAATTAACACGACTCAGAGATACCCGACCGTCGCTAAACAAAATCGTAGGCCATTACTTTGAATATACTTTGAAAAGAACCAGTTCAAATAGGCTTCCCCCAATAGGCAAAAACTAGCTTCGACTATATCAACTGCAAAATCACAAGGCTTCGATCTACTCAGACTACGAGCTATGAGCCTTTCGAGGTGCTCTAACATCACTGTTAACAACTTCAAATCGAGGTTATTCCAGAACCGATGACGGGTCAGGCAAAATCCTTTAAAAAATACCTTAACGATTGGAAAAAGCCTATAAAAAGGCCACGGGGAAAAATCTTAAGAACCATTGTCGCCAGCCAAACCAGCCTCCGGGCCACAAACTAAAAGGTCTCAACGACCAAAAAGCATAAGAGCCATTATCACCAGCTCAAAAAATTGAATACTTGAGGATTAAAGTGAGCTCAAGTCGTAAACCAACTTGGAAACCGGATGCAAAATAGTTAAGCTACAACATGCCAAAGGGCAGCATAAGGCATAAGTGCCATTGTCGCCAGCTAAACGAGCCTCCAGGCTGTACATTCAAACGGTCACTTCGACCCAAGGCGCAAGAGCCATCGCCATCCGCCCATACGGGCACAAAAAACTTGGGGGTTAATTAAAGCTCGAGTTGCAACACGCCTTATAGACTGAACCCAAAACAAGCCAAGTACAAAGGCCCGAGAATAAGGGATAAGAGTCGTCATCACCTGACTGCGTAGGCATAAGATAGCAGGGATCAATAAGGCTCGGGACAAACCCGACCTAGAAACTCGACGCAATACGGTTGGGAAAAAGCGCAAGATCCCTCATGATAGTTCATGCTAGAGACCGCATCGACCAACCGCACGACAATACCCGAGCCAGCCTAAAATGGACCACAGAGCTATATTGCGGGTTTAAGGTTCTTTCGCCAAATCCTTGTTAAATTCAGAGTAGAAAGGGAATAATTGAAATGAAGTGGCGTGATTCTCTTCATACATATGCCAAAATAAAAGTACTACATATAAACAGGAAAATCAGCAGGAAAAAACAACATATCCTATTCTATTGCCAAGCCGATAACATCGAAGGTCGCACCGAGGAGATTACAAATCCCCTGACGGCCCTTTCTCGATGGCGTCCCCTCTCTCCGGGGATCCACCCCTATCTTTGGCCTTTGGGAGCCCGGCCTAGCACAACCCACGGCTCGAGGAAAAGTTGGGCCATCCCTCTCAAGCATCCTCTCAACATAAGAATCTGTGATGACCGCTCCTCCGCCGTGTGAAGATACAAGCACCTCGGCCTCAACTTTGATCCAAAACAATGCAGCCACCAACTCAGAATGGAGGCTCTTACACATGCCACTATCCTCCTTCGCATTTTGTAGCTGATGCTCAATCAAGGTAACTCTCCCCATAAGGCTGTCCCTTTCGAAAACCACCTCACTCTGGCCTGAAGCTCCCCTCTAAGCAAGGCGCTCTCCTTTTAAAATCACACAAACCAAGACCCAAAGAGTAAAAACAATACAGTTTCACAAGGGGTCAAATGATAGTGAAAATAGGGGATTAATAACCTATTCGGTAAAATAGGCTTTCTCACGTTCACGACGGCTCACCTTGTCCTGATACTGGTCGAGAGCCTTATTATAAAGAGCTTCAGCCTAAAATTGCATAAAAAAGTTAAAAAGAATGAAGGCCAAAGAAGCGTGAGACAGCGAACAAGTCTAGCTAAAGTTGCCCGCTCACAAAGACTATTCATGTCGCAAAATATAAATGAGACGTTGGCCTTGAAACTACCCTCAATAATGATCGCCGACCTCTCAAGTGCCTCTATACCTTTGATCAGTGCTCTCACCTCAGAAGGCTCCATGTGAGACTAATCTTGAATTCCATAAGGTGGAAAGATCTCCCCCTTTGGATAATCAATTATAACCAACGAGCCAATAGGGTCAGCCGAAATTTCCATCTTCTATTCATCCGATCGAGGCCCCTCCAAACTGCCTAATAAGGGCATCCTGGTTTGAAGAGGACTCTGGCCACATGCTAATTTAAGGGCAGTGCATGGTACCCCATCCACTGCCTCACTGCTACAAAGCTAGGTCGTGCCAGTATCAGACTCCCGTCCAGAAGCATCTGTCCCCATGGCCCGAGGATCAATCGATCCCAGACACTCTTTGAGGGGTGTCGAGAAGCTGATTTTTCCCTCACCTTCAACATGAGGATTTCCCATCACCCCGAAGGATGGAACCGATGGGTCGACCTCGAGATCCTCCATCCTGGCCCTCTTAAGCATAGGTGGCTCGACCGATAGGCTCTCCTGCCTTTTTTTCTGCTCGTCAAGCATCAGAGTGCCCCCTCCAACATATGACATATCCCTAATTAGTGGAATTCCTCCCAGACCTGCATAGATGCAGAGGTTAAATGAACACAACAAAGAAAGCTACTAAAATCAAGCTACGTCAGAATACACGGATACGTCAAGTCTCAAAGCTTACCGTGGTCTTTCGCTTCCCACCGAGCTCAGGATAAATCCCGCCGCGATCGATTAATATACGGGCATATTGAATGAAAATGACCAACCCATACTTAGAGATCCGACATCGCGCCATGATAGATCTCTACGGCTAAAAAAGAAGAAAAACGGAGTTAGACGCGCAAAGAGAAACCACCAAGAATGGGCAAATGCACTATGTTTATTTACGACCGATGTTCCACTTCTCAGGGAACGACATCTTTTCCACCGGAATCAAGTCAGACGTCCTCACTCGGACGAAATGGCTTAATCACCCATCATCCCCAAACTCCTCGGTAGAGGCAAGAAAGGTTCTCGGGGCTCGACGATGAAGCTGGATTAAGCCCCCGCAAAGAAGATGGGGACTATACATCCGGATCAAATGGTTAAGGGTAAAGGGAATTCCCTATATCATGCTCGAGTAATGCCTGATCATATAAACCATATGCTAGAATGAAGGATGAACTTGACCTAGAGTTACTTGGTAACTCTGGAAGAAGTCAAGAATTACGGGATCAATCAGTGACGAGGACAGCCCCAGTATCCCCTATGTGAACGGGTAGGTGTACACACATAGAAAGCTAGCCCTATTAGCTGTAATATCTTCATCCCAGATAGGAACCTCCGTCAGCACAATATCTCCCCAGCAACAATCAGCATTCACCTTTTCAATATCCAGTATAGAGTTGATGTACCGAGTTATATACTCTGCGTGCCCTGACTTCAAGGAGGGTCTCTCGACCCTGAAGTCGGAGGTCATCGCAAAGGGTCTCACGACACACTCCTCACCACGGGGGTGGGGGGAGTAGCCACTTTACCTTGAGAGAAAAATGAAGAAGACAAGCCTGCAACCTCCTGGGAAGCAGAAGCGGAAGTAGCCATCATCCAGGAGAAAATCTGAGGGAAGAAGAAGAAAATGGGGAGGGTTGCATTGCTAAAAAAGAGCGAGAACGAGAACGGACCTCACTAAGGGTTTTCTAACATGAAATGGAATCTAGAAAGGAAGAGGCGAGTATTTATAAAGACACCATGGAAGTATTGAAGGAAGCCAGCCGCAGCAGTCAATACCAAAATACGCAGGAATGATGCACATAGTGTGCCTTGACGTCTCATAACCGATCGCAGGGACACCAGGGGAAGTAGGAGTTCAGAAATGTTTCTTATCATTTCTTGTCGCCTCCACTCTAAGAAATGCAGAGACTATCTGTATAAGGTGAATTCGAGGGACCAAATCCCCCATCACAAGGCTGTCTCGCGGTCATACCCCTCGAGGTTCGATGGTCGAGACTCACCCTCAGAGTTTGACAGATAATCAATTCAAAGGGTATTGCATTCCAACAAATACAGCGGGGATGGAGGAGTTCCCAATAAATGCGGCTTAGTCTGACAAGGATGGCCTATCCGGGGCCTATTTTCAACATGTCACATCTAACCATCCTATCTCCATACCTTTACGATTTAACACGTTTTGTATTATATAGATTCTCCTCCTGTATAAAAGGGGATCCCCATCACTTTGTAAAGGGACATGATATGGTCCCCTCTATTCTCCTCAAGTGCAATAATAACTCTCTCTCTCTCTCTCTCTCTCTCTCTCTCTCTTTTTTCTAAATTATTTGTTCCTACTAGCCCAAGACCGTTTTAATATTTATCGCCTTCTTACTTATTCTTTGTTTATTACTCGTATTGGCAATAAAGAGCCTTGCATGATTATATTTTAACTATTATCCCATTCTCGACTACCCCCAATAGCTCGAGATCGAGCCCGGATATTGGCCTCGAGGTCCTCCATCGACTAGTCCAGCGCCCGAGTAGCAGGTTCCTTGGCTTGCTCAACTCCTCTTTATCCCGCATCCCCTTGGTAAAACAAGCCCGTATATTAAGCCTTCAAGCTCAAGTATCACCCCGTTTTAGCTTGCATTTCATGATTAAATTTCATATCCTTAGCATCAACTGCTCTCACAATTAGCTCGAGAATAGATCACGTATTTTTAGAATCCCATTTACAAATTTAATTGTTGTTACCATTTTCATGGTTAAAAACCCTTTAAGACAAGCCTCGTCCAAAAGTCCATCGGGTTTTCCACAATCTCAACGGATGTAACCACGATTGTGTTCATTGATTTGGAGAAATAAGTGCCAATATGCTAATCATTACTTTATAAATGGACGAACCTGGAGAGGGAAGGGCCTAACTCTCTCTTGTTTTGCAGAAAATGAGTCATGAAGTCACCAGATTCGGTATGGTCAGTAGTATTCCTCACTTTTGATAGATTGGTGGAGAGATCTTCTCTCAAGTGACCAAAATCGTGTGAAAAGAGTCTTGGGTAATTTTCCATCAGTATTGGATCATCAACCAAACATGATTCTAATCGAGGCTGCCACTCTGTTTTGGGATAAGGAAAGGGATGTGTTCCGTTTTGGAGACGTAGAAATAACTCTCCTTCTAGAAGAAAATGGGGGATTTGCTGGGTCGCCTTGGGATAGCCCTGGTCTACTAGCACCTGAAAATCGCACCACCAGAGGGTTCCTTAAGATGATGGGACTGAAGAAAAATAATGATTTGGAGTGCCTAAAAGCTCCTATATACCTTCTGATTTCCTCTATGAAAGATACGGTCACAGTAGCTCTTACCATATTTTTGACAATGAATTTTCAATCACCTCTTTGGGCTGGGTTCATCGTAGGGTGTTCGTGTTCATTATGTGATTCTTGGGCATGCTAGTATTCCCAATACAAGGGAATAGAATCCATACTAGGCTGGCCATGGTGGCCAAAACTTTGATGGACGGGGTCGAGGGGCAGACATAGACTATTGTCCCTATGATCGTTGCAGACATATACCGTGTCGTAGAATGCTATCAGAAGGGGTCCAAATTCTTTGAGGGTTACAATTTGCTATTACAAGTCTAGCTGTTTGAATATTTCCAAAGGGGCCAATACTGCCAAGAGTTTCCACGAAGGTAGCCTTCCATCACCCCAAAAGAATGACTTACATTCTCGACATGTTCCACCCACATAAGGATGCTATAGGATGGGTGCAGTTTTTCAACAAATTGATTGAGGTACAGGTTCAGTGGATGTTCAAGAGGTTCCCCATCATCGATTTCATCATTAGATCTAGAGATGTCCCACATTTGGTGTTGATCTTATTAAGGGGGATATATCCTTATGCTCCCCTCAGGGTTATGAGACAGGCAGGCATGAGACATGTCATACCACGAGTTGCTAAGATGAGTCACTTTAGAGCTGATTTCTAGGGTAACACCATCCAATATAAGAATGAAGCACAACATCTATGGACTTTGAAGATTATTGTGGATAAGGATACCATCGAGCCGGATAGATACCATGCGGGTCATTCATTATTTTATCCCTCAAGGTTGGATGATAATCTGTCAGGAGTCTTTGAGCCAATGGTTGGTCCAGGAAACAGGTTCATAGATGAGTTTGCCGAAGCAGAGGTGAAGTACAACAAGCTGCGCAAAAGAGTTCGAGAGTCTGAAGCTGAGCTTATAGAGCAACATAAGGCTGATACGGAAATGATTAATGAGTGGAAAGAAAGAGTTGTTAAATGCAGCGAGAGGCTAGAATATTTGGAGTACAATTTGAATGAATTGGAGGGGAAGATAAGAAAGAGGGTCACCAACTGCTAGAATGCTGAAGGAAATGAAGGAGGGCATCTGAAAAGGGCATCCCTACTGCTGAACCTACGCGAGTTGGGAGAGTTAATCGACAACAACATCCGGTCTGGAGAGTGTCCTTCTGGGACCAAGTAGATTAGATTTACCTGCTTTCCTTTTAAAATGTAATAAGGACAAGTGTCATTAGCAACATTATCTTATTTAGTGTTGTTTTAGGGCGTTTATTTTTACATTAATGAAATGAGGCAATTGTTGGCACCAAATTTAACCAAATTTATTTGTCGCTAGGCCTACCTCGGGCACAACGAGGTTGCTAAATGTAATAAGGCCAAGTGTCATTAGCAACATTATCTTATTTAGTGTCGTTTTGGGGCATTTATTTTTACATTAATGAAATGAGGCAATTGTTGGCACCAAATTTATTTGTCGCTAGGCCTACCTCGGGCACAACGCGGCTCGCAAATTAGGACACGAATTTACATTCCTACAATATGTATTTAAATACTGCAAACATTTTAGAATCCTTATTGACTTGTTTACCTTTTTTTTTCTTTATTCTTTATTCCCATCCCCAAGGTTGGTTCACTCATACTAGCATCGTCAACGTATCACACCAGACCTAGAGGCCCACCACCTTCTCATCCTCCAAGTAATAAAAAGAGGAAAGGGAAGGCTAAAATGGATGTCTTAAGCGGTATTTGAAAGTAAAATGCGAAAAATGCAGAAACTTCAGATGGTCGGAGTACTCCGGCACCAAATCATTTAGTTTTGAGGTTAGAACAAAAGATACTGGAGCTACATGGAGAACTTGAGCCGGTCCGCAACTTGGCAAACCTATCCCTCACCCTGAATGTCCCTGGCATAACCAATAAAACACAAAGAACCCAGCACCTCCCTAAAACACACCAAACCAACATCCATAAAACCCTCCTGCACCGCATCAATATGCAAACCCACCTCAAAATCACAATCCCTTACCGGTACCAACTCCTTCACAACATCATCATCAACCAATTCAGTACCCACCAACCACCACTTATCATACTCCCCATAATACACCACAACCCATTCTCGATCCTCAAAACTCAACTAATGACCATCACTACACCCAAGTCCCTGGAACTCACCAAAACAACCCTATATATGTAGAAACCGTACCTCACGCTACTCAACCAACTTCCTATACACCAGAATCCGCTGAGAACGACTTTCTCATGAAGAACATGGCTGAAGAACTCAAGAAATTGATTAGTCGGGTTTAGGGTGTCGGAGGTGGCAAACGAATAGATGGTTTGGACTATGAAACCTATGCATACAGCCAGATGTATAGCTGCAAGAGGGGTAAAAACATCCCAAGTTCGAGATGTTTTATGGTATAGGTGATCCTAGGGTTCATCTAACGACCTATTGTGTCAAGCTTGTCGGGGTCGGAAAGGGTGAAAAGATCTGGATGAAACTCTTTATGAGGAGTCTTACAGGAGACTCTTCGTCCTGGTACATTAGCCAGGATCCTAAGAAATGGTAACTGGGTGAGTATGGCATCAGATTTCATGGACTAATTCAGGTTCAACACAGAAAATGCACCAGATGTTTTCTACATCCAAAACCTCAAGAAAAAACCCACCAAAACTTTTCGCGAGTGTGCTACTCGATGAAGGTCAGAAGAGGCCAAGGTCGGGCTATCTTTGGACGAGGAATAGATGAAAAAGTTCTTCATCAAAGTATAGGATCCGCAATATTATGAAAGGTTGATGGTTATTGAAAACCATAAATTCTCTAATATCATCCAACTTGGGTAAAGAATCGAGAAAGGCATCAAAAGCAGGATGGTAACAAACTTTGAGGTATTACAGGCTACAAACAAGGCATTACAGTCAGGTGGCATATCAAAGAAGAAAGACGTTGGGGCAGTAATGGTGGCTCAGGGACCGAAATCTCCACTCATATATAAAACATCTCCACCCACATATCAAGCACCCCCACCCACATAGCAAGCACCACCACCTATATATCAACCATCTTCTCCAAGATATTCCCAACCAGTTACTATCTATCATTCTTATAATTCCCAACCATCTTATTTCCAGTCACCTCCAACTCGCCAAAATTATCCAAGAGCACGACCCAATTTTGACTGCAAACCACCCAAATAATACACCGTTATTGCTAAACCCATCGACCAGCTGTATGAAGGTTGAAAGTCACTGGTTATGTCACCCCTATTTCCGTTGTGGCATTAGAGAATCCATCCCAATGGGTCAATCGAAACTAAACATGTGCATACCATTACGGTATGAAGGGGCTCACCACTGATGAGTGCCAAATATTGAAAGATAAAATCCAGACGCTAATTGAGAATAAGGTCATACATGCAAAAGAAGCCGCACCCAATGTCTGCAACAACCCTCGTCCAGATCATAGAGGTTGTGGGATACATCTGATAGAGATGGACAAAGAATAGGATCCTCAAGGGTCGATTGGGCTTATTCGAGAAGGCGATGACTTTAAACATTCAGTCACAATTACTCCTATTGTAGTACAGACTCAGTTAACAATTGAGGTTGAGGTAGCTGCATCAGTTCCATTTGAGGTATAGGTAGCTCCACCTATAGCCACCTCTGCTTTATTTAAAGTAGAAGCGGCCACGCCTTTCACAGTGACAATATCAAGCACACATCCTTTCAATTCAAAATCAATACCCTGGGATTACGTTGTTGAAGCTAGGGGACAAGGAAAGGCAAAGATAGAGGAATGCGATGCTGCACAAGGAATTACAAGGACTAGAAGAATCTATACACACAAACACTTGGGATGACCAAGTGAGAATGCCACTACCAAGTAGCCTGTCATTGAAACGGGCCCGGATGAACTTTGGAGGAAAGTACAAGTAAGGGAATATTCCATCATTGATCATTTGAAAAAACTCACCTATCTGATATCCACCCTATCACTATTACAAAATTTAGAGGCGCACAAAAATGCTTTGATGAAGGTATTGAGTGAAGTTTATGTACCCAACAATATCATCGGCGGAGAGATGGCCAACATGGTAGGGCAAGTGCTGGAGAGTCATAAAATAATCTTCCATGAGGATGAGCTACCGCCTGAAAGATTGAATCACAATTGAGCATTTCATATCACAGTGTAATTCGAAGACAAATTTATCGCTAGGGTCTTGATTGATGGGGGTTCAAGCCTTAACATTTGTCCACTGGATAATATGAAAAGATTGGACAAAGGTTTTCCTAAAATATGAGTAGGGATCATGAATGTGAAAGCTTTCAATGGGTCTCAAAGGGCCACGATTGGGGAAATTAACCTTTGCCTGTAGATGGGGCCAACTTGGTTCAACGTCGAGTTTCAGTTGCTCGACATACCATCCTCATACAATCTTTTGCTAGGCCGACCATGGATATATGCCGTTAGGTCCGTGGCTTCCACATTACATCAAGCCATGAAAGTCGAATGGAACCATCAAGAGGTGATCATTCATAGAGATGAGAGTAACCTCATTTACACCAGTCAAATCATGTCGGTTATCAAAAACAGAAGAAGGCTAGGAGGGGAAACATATCATCACATCGAACGTGTCAATGCCATTGAGAAATGCAAATGGTGGAGTAGTAAAATAGAAAGCATATTGGCATGGTCTGGTATGAACCCGGCAAAGGGCTTGGGAAGAATCTTCAAGGTATCATCAAACCGATACAGCTAAAAGGTCATGGTACTAACTTTTGGCTCAGATATCAGTACACATGGAAAAAGTATAATGATTGGTAACCTCCATGGCATGGACCGTATTACCCTCTCGAGAAACCAGTGCCACATCTGGATCAAGCTTTTCACCAAGCTGATACAATCTAGGGAACCGCAGAAGAAGAAGCATTAGTTGGGCTGAGGAATTTGTTCTTGGAGGATGGAGACATGGACTGTAGTGCAATAATTTAGGAGAAGGAGGAAGAAGGCCTTACTATTGAGACTGTGGAGAAGGGAGCTTTTCTCAGAAACTTGACCGCCACACCATCCCGGGCTCGCCGAGTCCTTAGATAGCTCGGAAGATATTTATTTCTATAGCCATTCTAGGCATTTAAGATTTTCAGTAGTTTTGTTTTAAAGACTTACTTGTTTCAAAATAAAAAGCTCAATTCATTGAGTCGTACTTGTCTGGATGTTTTTTAGTTTTAATCGAATGCATTACTTTTTATTATTCATTATTATCTTCTACACATTTTCTTTTTACAGCGTTATTATTACTTTTCCTGATGAACTGGTGATTGTGACATGTAATGAGGCAACACAATATGAGGGTAGTGGTTCGGATGAAGAAGATGAAATACCTGAGGAAATTGTCAGGGAGCTCGAAAACTTTGAGAATAAGCCTAAGTCCAACGAAATGAAACCGAAGCAATAAATTTGGGGGACGCCGAGACCGTCAAGGAGACTCGCATCAGCATTCACTTATCACCGATAGAAAAAGAGGAGTACATTCATTTATTAAAGGAATATGAGGATATTTTTGCATGGTCATATGATGACATGACCAGTTTAAGAATGTTCACAGTGGCTCACAAGTTGCCTACTAGTCCCATGCGTCCACTAGTAAAGAAGAAACTCAGAAAATTCAAACCAGATATGAGCCTAAAAATCAAGGAGGAATTTACTAAGCAGATCATAGCCAAAGTCCTCAGGGTGGTTAAGTATCTACCCTGGTTAGCCAACATTGTGCCAGTTCCGAAGAAAGATGGGAAAGTCAGAGTATGTGTTGACTATCGATACTTAAACAGAGCAATTCTTAAAGATGACTTTTCACTGCCAAATATACATATCTTAATCGACAATTGTGCCAAGCATGAACTCCAATCCTTTGTAGATTGCTTCGCGGGTGATCACCAGATCTGGATGGATGAACAAGACGTAGAGAACAACTTTTATTACACCATTGGGGGTATACTGCTACAAGATGATGCCATTTGGTCTAAAGAATGCTGGGGCTACTTACATGAGGGCCATGGCAACCATCTTCCATGATATGATACACAAAGAAATAGAGGTATATGTAGAAGACGTGATTATCATATCCAAGAGGGACGCAAATCACATAGCGGACTTGAGAAAGTTCTTTGACAGGTTAAGGAGGTACAACTTAAAATTGAACCCTGGAAAGTGTGCATTTGAGGTTCCCGCAGGAAAGTTATGAGGATTCATTGTCAGTCGTTGAGGGATCCAGCTGGATCCATCTAAAGTTAAGGATACTCAGGAGTTACTGCCGCCTAAGAGCAAAAAGGACGTGATAGCCTTCCTAGGACGTCTAAACTATATCAGTCACTTCATAGCACAGTACACAATCATATGTGAACCCATCTTCAAGATGCTGAGGAAAGATGCCGAAACAAGCTCGACCGAGGATTGTCACTTTCGACAGAATCAAGAAATACCTATCCACACAACCGGTCTTGGTCCAACCAGATCCAGGACAACCTTTGCTACTCTATCTATCTGTATTGGATAGAGACTTCAGGTGTGTTCTAGGACAACAAGACGAGACATGGAGAAAGGACCAAGCCATATACTACCTAAGTAAGGAGTTCACACCTTATGAAGCACGATACTCTTTACTGGAACACACTTGCTGTGCTTTGACCTGGACGACCAAGAAGTTGAGGCATTACTTCTTTGCCAATACCACATACCTTATATCCAGGATGGACCCTCTGAAGTACATATTTTAGAAACCCATGCCGACTAGAAAGTTAGCCAAGTGGCAGATACTATTTAGTGAGTTCAAAATCATCTATGTAACTCAAAAGGCGGTCAAAGGAAAAAGCATTATTAGATCATCTTGCTGAAAATCCGGTGGGAGGAGAATACGAACCCTTGAAAACATATTTTCCTAATGAAGAGGTATCATTCATAAGAGAGTACATTACCGAAGGATACGATGGTTGGAGGATGTTCTTCGAATGAGCTGCAAATTTCAAAGGAGTGGGCATTGGAGCAGTTTTGGTATTAGAAATGGGTCAACATTATCCAATATCTGCTAAACTCAGGTTTCCCTGCACCAACTACATGGCAGAGTATGAAGCTTGCATACTAGGACTCAACATGGCAATCGACATGAATATTCAGAAGCTGCTGGTAATAGGTGATCAGATTTGTTTGTACACCAGGTACAAAGGGAGTGGGCCCCTAAGAATTCTAAGATATTGCCATATCTGCACCATGTACAAGAATTGAGAAAGAGGTTCAAAAAGATAGAGTTTCGGCATGTGCCTAGAATTCAGAATGAGTTTGCCGATGCATTGGCCACCTTGTCATCGATGATACAGCATCCAAACAAGAATTTAATTGATCCCATCCTAGTGAGAATTCATAATCAGTCGGGGTACTTGTCATCGATGATACAGCATCCAAACAAGAATTTAATTGATCCCATCCTAGTGAGAATTCATAATCAGTCGGGGTATTGCGCCCACGTTGAAGACGAAACAGATGGAAAACCTTGGTTCCATGACATTAAGGAGTATTTGGCAAAAGGAGAATATCCAGAGCATGCAAACCACACTCAGAAGCGCACACTTCGGAGATTGACCAATCATTTTTTCCACAACGGAGGAAACTAGTATAGAAGAACTCCTGATTTGGGATTGCTAAGATGAGTCAACGCAAAAGACGCTTCTAAGCTACTTGAGGAGATACATGCTGAGACCTGCGACCCACATATGAAAGGTTTTGTCTTGGCCAAGAAGATACTTAGGGCCGATTATTTTTGGATGACTACGGAGAAAGATTGCATCCGGCATGTCCGCAAATGCTACCAATATCAAGTGCATGCTGATATGATAAAAATGCTGCCAAATGAGCTAGTGCCACAAGATCACCTTGCCCATTCACTGCATGGGGAATGGATGTCATCGGTCCTATCGAGCCCACTGCTTCAAACGGACACAGGTTTATTCTGGTAGCCATTGATTACTTCATAAAATGGATAGAGGCTGCATCTTACAAAGCTATAACCACGAAAGTCATCACAGACTTTGTCAAAGATTGTATTGTTTGCTGATTCGGAGTTCCCGAGTCTATTGTCACTGATAATTCCGCCAATCTCAATAGTGATGTGATGAAAGTTATGTGTGAGACTTTCAAAATCAAATACAGGAACTCCACAACATACAGACCTCGGATGAATAGAGCCGTAGAAGCCGCCTTCAAAAATATCAAGAAGATACTAAGGAAGAAGGTAAAAAACCACAAACAATGGCACAAGAATCTACCCTTTGCTTCGTTGGGATACCACACTACAGTTCATACATCAATAGGGGAAACTCTCTACATGCTAGTTTACGGTACCGGAGGTGTCATCCCAGCCGAGGTAGAGATTCCTTCTTTAAGGATCATACAGGAAGCATAACTCAACAATACCAAATATATAAGGAGCCGCTATGAAATACTATCCCTTATACATGGAAAAAAAATGAACACAGTATGTCACTCTCAGCTTTACAAGAGCATAATGTCCAGAGCTTTCAACAAAAGGGTCAAACAAAGACAATTTACACCAGGACAACTGGTGCTGAAGAAGATCTTCTCACATCAAGATGAAGCCAAAGGGAAATTCTCTCCTAACTGGCAAGGTCCTTATATGGTTCATATGGTGCTAACAGGAGGAGCGCTCATACTTGCAGAAATGGATGGAGAAGTTTGGCCAAAACCAACCAATTCAGACGCAGTCAAGAGATACTATGCTTAGACTATTTACATTTCCTCATCTGATGTAATTGAACTATGCTTGACCTGATTCCCATTTAAGAGGGGATACATAGGCAGCCCTGTGGGTTCGGTCATATCATAATAAAATTTCCATTTCCCCCAAGATACGAAACTGGGGCAGAATTTTGAGGAGGACCCTCAAGATTCTGGAGCAAGTCCATCCAATGCCAACATATGCCAGACGGTCAAAATCGGTTAAAAAATTGGGGTAAAATTTTGAGACGAATTCTCAAAATTCTGAAGAAGGTTCAACAAGGCTCGTTACCCGCAAACGGCCAAAGGATCATCTACCAAACTGGGGAAGAAGTTTTAGGAGGACCCTCAAAATTCTAACATGAGAAAACTACAATGTCTCTGAAATGTGTCACAATCACTAGTTCATCTAAAAATTTCTTGGTATTTCAATATGTTTCCAAAATTACTCTATTTTTTATCAGTAATTGAATATTTTGGAAAACTCTATTTTTGTAATAGTCAGGTCTTACCCAGGGAAACTCAAATAAGGCCTCCAGAACGGAACAAAGCAAGGCCAGCAGACAGAAGCACGAACCTACCTCCACCTCACAAAACGTACAATTTTTCTTTGAATGCAGGCACATCTGACGTAGCAATAGCATTCGCAAATAGATACATGAAGCAAAATTACTATCGATCGGGCCACTAGACACTGAACGTATCCCCAACTAAGAAACATTCTACCCTTATTTGCTATTTGTTCTCTACACGAGGCTAATCCCTAGTCTATATTTGCACGAGGCTAATCCCTACCTCCATATTTGCACGAGGTTAATCCCTTCCTCCATATTTGCACGAGGCTAATCCCTGCCTCCATATTTGCACGAGGCTAATCCTTGCCTTGATATTTTCACGAGGATAATCCCTTCCTCTATATTCGCATGAGGTTAATACCTGCCTCCATATTTGCATGAGGCTAATCCCTGCCACGACATTTGCATGAGGCTAATCCTTGCCTACACATTTGCACGAGGCTAATCCCTGCCTCCACATTTGCATGAGACTAATACCTGCCTCCATATTTGCATGAGGCTATTCCCTCCCTCCATATTTGCATGAGGCTAATCCTGCCTCCATGTTTGCATGAGGCTAATCCCTGCCTCCATGTTTGCATGAGGCTAATCCCTTCCTCCACATTTGCATGAGGCTAATCCCTGCCTCCACATTTGCACGAGGCTAATCACTGCCTCCACATTTGCACGAGGCTAATCCCCACCTCCACATTTACACGAGGCTAATCCTTGCCTCAATATTTGCATGAGGCTAATCCCTGCCTCCATATTTGAATGAGGCTAATCCATACCTCTATATTTGTATGAGGCTAATCCTTGCCTCCATATTTGGATGAGGCTAATCCCTACCTCCATATTTGCATAAGGCTAATCCCTGCCTTCATTTGCATGAGACTAAGCTCTGTATCCATACCTGCATGAGGTTAAACTCTACCTTTAATTTACATTCTTTCACCAAGACTAAGCGATGTCTCTCTGGCACTATCTATTTGCTCCTCTTTCGGGGATAGTCTTTGCCCTCCCTCTCACAAGACTAAGCCTTGTCTTGTTCAACAACATTATTGCCTTTTCAGGGGATGAAATATCTCTAATCTATCTAAAGGCATCATAGTCTAAAGTCATCATCCCCATAGCCGAAAGACACCGTGCCATGGCCTGAGGATCTCTCAAATTCGCACATCATTATTCATAGGTGTCTTGGTTCAAAGGCATCATCTTCATGGACTGAGAACATCATTTCATGGCCTGCGAATCCCTCACTAAAAAATTCATGTCCCAGGACATCATGGTCTGAGGATGTCATCCTTAACCGTCTAAAGACAACTTTCATGGTCCAAAGGGAATCCGCATAATGTTTAAATTTTTGCACAAATACATGTTTGTAATATCTCTTTATCTGCAGGTGACCAGTAAGCAACCCCTATCCTAGCAGGAGCGACCTCGCTCTAGTTCCTTCAACTATTTTGAAACTTAACCATTCACTATAACCATTCTTTCACCTATTCCAAAATCTCATGTCCATTCTTTTAGTGACTTCATCGGTATATTCTGCCAATGAATCTGGAACTGCACATGGTCTGATTTCTGTAAAACTGCACATCGGTATGCCCGAAAACTCACGATTCGATCAAAGACCTGAGTCCGACCTCTATCTTTCAAAGTATCCCATTCGGTTAAAAATGTCCATCATTTATTTACCCGAAAACTCTTTCATCCTTTCTGGGTAAAGAGGGGCAACTGTTGATACCCAATTTTTTCCTATAATATTGTTGAAATACATATATACCTTTGAAACTATGCATTAGCATCAATTGGTATTTTTCCGTAATTTTTAATTTTTAAAATTAATTTATCTCAGTATTTTATTCATATAAATAATTACAAAATTGCATCATGAACAATAACAACAACAACAAAAAAGCCAGTTTGATACAAACATGTGGGGTCTAGCGAGGATAGTCTGTAGGCAGACCTTACCCTTACCTAATGCAGGTAGAGCGGCTGTTTCCAATAGACCCTCAGCTCAGGAAGGGCGAGAAGAAGAAGAGGGAAGCAAGGAAGGAAAACAATATCGAATAATAGCAACACGGAATACAGTACCTGAGGTGAACAAAACCATATATCATAATAAAAATCAAAGAATATGAAGGGAAATGCATGGTACTAAGCATATCGTTGAACACTATAAACTACCTTCTAACCTTCTACCTTAATCATCGACCTCCATACCTTCCTATCAAGTGTCATTTCCTTAGTAAGCTGCAGCAGCGCCATGTCCTGCCTAATCACTTCTCCCCAGTACTTCTTTGGCCTACCTCGACCCCTCATCAAACTCTCCATGGTCAACCTCTCACACCACCTGATAGGGGCATCAATGCTTCTTTTCATAACATGTTCGAACCATCTTAGCCGTGACTCCCGCATCTTGTCCTCCACGGAGGCTACTCCTACTCTGTCTTGGATAGCTTTATTCCTAATTCTATCTCACTTGGTACACCCACACATCCATATCAACATCTTCATCTTTGCTACACTCATCTTTTGCACTAGGTAGTTCTTTACTGGCTAACACTCAGTCCCATACAGCATTGCGTGTCAAACCACCACTCGATAAAACTTACCATTAAGTCTAAACAACTCATTCTTAAAAACACTAGAAGCGAGCCTCCTCTTCGTCCACTCAGCTCTGATGCGATTTGTGACATATTCGTCAATCTCCCCGTTACCCTGGATAATAGACCCAATATACTTAAAACTCGCTCTGTTGGAGATAACTTGAGCATCAAGCTTAACCCCTACATCTGTATCATGGGTCTCACTAAATTTGCACTCCAGTATTCTGTCTTGGTTCTACTTAGCCTGAACCCTTTAGACTCCAAGGTCTGTCTTAAAACCTCCAATCTCGAGTTAACTTCGCTACACGTCTCGTCTATCAACAGTATATCAAAAATGTATTAAAATATTTCTTGATTTAATATTACTATTTATGGTCATATTAAGTTAAAATTATTTAATAAATGGGCAAATTTACATCTTTTGGTTACAATTGCAATAATTTTGCAATTATAGCCCAAGCATACATCACTACATTATTATACCAGAAATTAGCCTGATATATTTTTAAAATTTTTAATAATTATTTTAATGTATACCCGTGCATGAAAATTATATTTTCTCATTATTAATTATTTTATAAAATAATATTTATTGAAGTACCTGGGTATTTAACAAATAGCCCTTGTTATTTCAAACTTAACCCTTTTAATACCTAATATCTACCAAACCAAATACACTTATCAGGCAGCCCAAAGACCTATGCCCAAACTCCTTATCTACCCGACCTAACTCTTGTTAAATCCTGGCTGTTGATTATTTTTTATCAATGAACCAGAACCTTCCTACCATAATTAAACCCTAGTGATCCCCCCTAAACCTCTCATTTTCCTCTCCTCTCACTGCTGTCACCCACCTCTCCTCCTCTCAAATTCTCTCCAATCCTAACCCTAATTCACCCTCATCATCACTCATCTACTGCTGTTCATGGTGGTTTTTCACCACCATCAGGCCTCTAATAGACTCTCATATGCTGGTACGACCATCTCTAAGGTCCTCGAGGGACCAGGGTCAGTCCGCTTACACCCGTGGCCCTTTCTTGCCTTTTTCAGGCTGTTCCGATTCGATTTCGAGTAAGATCTTCCTATTTCACCTTAAACCTATGAATTTCTAAGGCTACATTTTGATCTCT
The DNA here is from genome assembly GCA_026770625.1 of Nicotiana glauca. Taxonomy (NCBI): domain Eukaryota; kingdom Viridiplantae; phylum Streptophyta; class Magnoliopsida; order Solanales; family Solanaceae; genus Nicotiana; species Nicotiana glauca. Next base: position 106,229 of record MU690955.1, read on the forward strand.
ATGTTATTTTTCTCGAAAACCCTAATTTCATCCTTTGAACTTCTCATATTTGTACAAGATCTGAGATGGACTGAACTTATTTTACATGAGATTTACAAAAATCTTCTGATTTTCAAGTGGCTTCCCATTTTGGACTTCTCTTTCTTCAAAATGTTTTGCTGATTTTAAGTACTTAATATTCTATTTTTATGTGTTTTGACCGATTTCAAAGAGTTTGCTTCAACCCTAACAAATTTATGCTAAAGCCCTAATTTTCTTATATTTTTATTAAATTTTGATTCTTTCCATGCTACTTGTTGCATTGTTTGTTCTGTTCTTTGACTTTCATGATCTCCCTCTTAGTCTAATTCAATGACTTGTGATTTTTTTTACCCTAGTTCATCTCAATTAGGGTTCTGTGGATATCCAATTTTTTCCCTATATATTTTAAATATGCAAAAAATACCTTCAAAATAACATCATGCCCAAGGTTTTGTTTATTTTTCCCATAATTTTAAGGGTTTTAAATTAATTTATTTTCCTTTTTTTATCCATAAAATCCCCAATAATTATATCCAAAATTACTGTTTTTATATTTCATCTATTGGATTTTTATATTTATGCCAAAATATGGCTAAGGTAATTTTTACATATTTTTGCAATTACATTTAGTATTTCTAAAGTTAAATTGCACATAATTGCAATATTAGCCTTTTTATAATTTAATAATGTTTATATGTATAAAATTGGATCCTATATTTTTAAATTGCTAATATGTATTATAAATCATTTTATCACTTTGAATTATTTTTCAAAAACTATTTACTATTTTTTAGAAATCAAATAGGGAAAAAGTGGCTATTTAACTTATAGCCAAATCGGCTTTCAATGGTAGCCCAAATTAAACCCCAATCCCAGCCCAATTTCGAATTACAACAGCCGACCCAAATCCTAAATCTGCCTGCCTGACCCAGGACCCACTAAATCCTGGTCGTTGATCTAAAAGATGAACGACCCTCATAATTCCTTTCCTTTTTTTAATCCAACAACCCCCAAACCCTACCCATTCTTTCATTTCAGCAGCCTTTGAAACCCCTTTCCTCTCCAATTATCTTTGAGACCTAAAACTAGCCCTAGCCACTTCCACCCAAACCAGCCCTAGTCCCTTCAATCCTCACTCGATCCATGGATTCCCATGGCTGTTTGAGACATATACTTGTCTCCTACGTATCCTAATTGTTCGTTTTTGTGATTTCGTGGAAGGATATCGAAGAAATTTAGTCCAGGTCTTCTTCAAAACGCTCCAAGAGTCTATCCATGGTCTTTCATGCCATTTTCTGGCCATCCATGGCTGTTCGAGTAGGATACATGACTTTTCCAGCTAAAACCGGTAATATTCTAAAGTTTTCTCATCTTCTTAGGGATATCTGAAACCCTAGCTCTTGAAATTTTCCACTTTTCATTAGATCACTCTTAGATCTAGGTATATCTATGAGTTTTTAACCGACTTTTCTTCATCTCTACTATTTTTCTAACAACCCTAGTTTCACTATAGTTCGAATCTTCTCAGATCTTTATAGATCTGTAGTTATTAGAGTATCATTGGGTGTTTTCCTTTAAAAATCTCTTGGTTTGATTAATTGTTTCAACTTCGTTTACTCTTTTTGAAATTAGGGTTCATATTAGATTTTTCTTCAAATATTTTTCTTACTTTTCGGTGTATAAACTAGGTATTCTTCACTATCTTGAATGATTCTTTTATATATGCATGAATTCTGATGTTTCTATCTGTTGCACTGATTTTTCTTTCACCTGTTCTCCATTATTTGTTTTTTTTTTCTTTCAGCCCACTGTATTAACTGATTCTATTTGGGGTTTGAACAATCTTCCCTATTAAAAAATCAGTATTCTTAGGGATCCTTTCGTGATTAATTTTTATCAAGGTTTTGAACAATCTGTCTTGTTAAAATCAGTATTCTCTAAGACTTTTTTAGTGATTCAAATAATTGTCCTATTAAAATTAGTGTGTGTTGGGATTCCACCTATTTCCTTATTGGTGACGTTGATTGGTTATACTTTTCTTAATTAGGTATCAGTAATTTGGGGATCTTACTGACTCCCTATATGGTATGGTTTTCATTTATTACCTTAATTGAACCCTGTTATGACTGTTAATTAACTATTCCCTAATTAAAGGTGTCTTTCTCGGACTTCTCTATAGAAATTGATTCTGTGATTGGTTGATTGATCCTTAATTGATTGAACTCTGATTCTCTTTACCTTATTAGTTCTACTCCTAAAGTGCTATATATACACTCTTGTTTTACCTCTCAACACACGAACAATTAGTTCAAAGTACACACACACTCAAACTCTCTCTTCTTTCTCTGCTACTTGTACTCACTGCTTGTCTAGCCGGCTGAAAGCCAAGGTTAGACTGTGGAGCTCTACTTGCTTTACTTTTTCTGCATTTTTCTTCTTTAACTGGTATGGTACTAGATCTACTGTAAAACTCAACCTTATGTGCTCCATGTTTATTAATCAATGTCTCTTTCTGCACTGACTTAATGGCTCATGTGTTTAATGGCCTTTCTTGTTTACTGCTTTATTCAAAATGCCTAGGTTCTCCCCTCTCTTGTTCAAGTATAATCAGCATGTTTACTTCAGTTTTTGTTTATTTCCCTCAACTAGTATGCCATGTTAGTATCATAGACCTCTATTGTACTTGATTAACATTAAGTGGCATGACTAATTAGGTATACCCCTATCCTCAACATGACTACCCCCATACCCTGTCTCTATGTCTTATTACTATTTTCGAGCATGATTCCCTTGTTAACATTTTGAATTAGTAGTTTTGTATTCTGGAGGACAATCAATTGCTACTTTTTTTGGTACTTGTTGGTCTATATGCTTCTCTTCTCATCCATGTATATGTGCTTCTGATTTAAGTACTTTGTATCCCCAACCCCCTTATTTCCCTTCTTGTGAATGTGGAATGATATTTTTCTTTGAGTTTGTCTTATGTGTGCTGGTTTGTTAGAGGTTGTTGTTGCTCCTATCCCCTTATCCTTTCAAAATTGTTTTTCCTAAGAAACTCTTCTATTGTTTTGCAAACTTATTTCAAACATGATTTTTCAAGGTTATTTCCAACTCAACTCTATTAAATCTATGTCAAGCACTCTCACCTTACTCTCAGACCACTAGGTTCTGACCCTTTTGTGTGAGCCTTGCCTTGGGACCCTGGAGCTCCTTCTGAACTTGGACACATAAAAGCTAGTCTTTCCACATTACACTTACTCTGTCTTGTCTATGAAATATAGGTGTGAGCACTGCTCGAGATCTCTTGAGGTCCTTAGGGAACTCTGACATACTTAGATATGAGGAAAAGCTGTGAAACAATCTTGACACTTGGAGTGATTTCTTACATAACTCAGGGAGGAAGTCCTAATCAGGCTTCCTATAGTGTAACTTCTTATTTTCATTGCTACTTATGTAATTCATTCCAGTATTGATGTATAATAACTTATTGTAAACACGTATTGGGCTTGGCTAGGGAAAAAAGATGGGGTAAATATGCATGCTATAGTTGTTAAGGGTAGAAAACATGTTATTAGGTTATATTCCCAATTGTGAAATAGAAACCATGCTTAGGGTTCATATACACATTTATAAATCATGCTCTTAGATCCCATGTTTATTGTTTCAGTATGTGCACCATTACAAAATCAGGTGTTGGAATCTACTAATAATTAGCACTTTACTATTATATTTTGCAATCACGATGAGCATTTAAAAATCTTGTTTTTAGGAAAATTTTCAATCATGCTATGCATTTAGAAGTCCTTCTTTAGGAATCCTACATATAAATCATTAGATACCATGTTTTAGGATCTCATTCGTACTAGCAGTCACACTCAGTGTAAATTGCTGATTATAAAAGAAGGTAAAAACAACTTCATACTTGATTATCCTGCTTAAAATAAACTGGTAATAATCCTCGCATGCCTTTGCAATATGTAGAACAAATTTTTTTAGGTCAAAACAATTTCCAAATTATTTTAGTGATTCAGAATAACTGCAACATATTATTTTACGCCTAGGCAAGCCTTATGTAATCAACTTTAAATAAAACTAGAATCGTCTCTCTAATTAGTGTCTAATTATAAACTATTAAAACTAGTAGGCAAGCCTGATTCCGACTTTTTTCCCGAGTCATGTGATAAATTTGGTTCTGATGTTATTATTTAGATACCATGCATAGGATTTAAATTCAGACTTTAATTGTGTATGAGTCATGTTGTCTATGTGCATTACCAATGGAGGTATATTTGACCCTTTCATTTGTCTTTCATGCTCCCCTTAATTGAAGTCCTACTTGTTATTGTATGTCGCATTAGTATTTTCTTTTATACCTCTGGGTTTGCCTAGAACCTCCTTCTTGTAGGATAGGAGTCCTAAATTCCTCTAGGACTGATAGGAATGGATGGGTAATAACATGTGATAGGGGTCGAGATCAACCCTCGCTTTAATTACCTTCACGGGGCGGGAAAAGGTACATATGGATATGATGACCGGTACACTAATGCCATGCGTAGCCCCTTTTCTGAGGAGTTATTACCGGGCATTGTACTGATGTAATCCATATTGCAAACAAAACTAGGAAACCCCTTTTTATATTCATGAACCTGCTTAGATTATAATTCTTTTCAAAATCTTCTTGTCATTCAAAAATTTGTATATTCTTAAATCCCCTACTATTTGACCCACACTTGTTTTATTTGCTAATTGTACAAATTCACAAAAAACTGTCTGGCCGGGAACCACACTATTGGATCTCGAGGGGTGCAAACACCTTCCCCTTAGGATAACTTCAGGCCCTTACCCTATTTGTGGTTACCAAACGTAGTTATAGATGAACCTTATAGGTGTCTTAACGCACCTTAAATATTTATGTGGCGACTCTTCAAAAAATGCAAACCCCCTTTCCCAAAAGGAAAGAGTTGTCCCATATCAAAAATGTCATAAACCCGATTCCTTCCGCAAAGAAAGGAAAAAGGGGTCGCGACAGCATGGCAACTCTTCCGGGGACTATTTAGGCTTTTACCATTTTATACTGTTTTTGTGAATTTGCACCCTCTCCTATGTGCAATTATTTTTTAAAATTCCTTTAAGCATTTAATTTCTTCTTCAACTACAAAACTGACATGTCTTTCTTGTTTCCTTCCTTTATAACTACTTTAAATTATAAAACTGTTGTATATCACTTTCTTAATGTGCAAATACATGTCAACGTGCTTTTAGTTGTTGCATAATCATGCTCTATAGCAACACTTGATGAGTGGTTGCACCCTTCCTATATCATTACCCCCTAAATTTGGAAAGGCTTATTTGCGTAAAACTAGTCGATCAGCGGTGCAATCGATAGTTTTGTGCCTTCCTCCTTGAGTTGTCCGCTCAAAGGTACCAGTTTAAAACCCCATAGAAACCTTACTCTTTTTAAATTGTGCATGCATCATGGTCAAACCTAGTCGGATCAGTTATGTTGTCCACGTAATGATCCTTTAAGATAGCCTTGTCCAAAAGTACATTGGATTTCCCTAAAACCAAACGAACATCATCACGTTTTGTGCATTTATTTGGAGAATTAAATGCTTCATGCTAATTGTTGATGATAGATAGTTGAGTCTGGTGGGGGTAAGGGCCTAACCTTGTTTGCCTTGCAGAAATATGAGGCACGAAGTCCCCAGATTTAGCATGGTCACCAATATCCACCTAAGATTGCTAAGTTGGTGGGAAGATTTACATTCTAGTGACAAAACTCTTGTTAGAAAATATCTGGGCAATATACCATCCCTCCTGGAGATCCAACCTAACAACAAGATAATAGAAGTTGCTACCTTATTTTGGGATTATGAAAGGGCCGTGTTCTGCTTTGGGAACATCGAGATGACGCCTTTGCTAGAGGAGATAGGAGGACTGGATGGTCTAGTGTGGGAAACCCCGGGTTTACTAATGCCTGAGAACCGCACAGGCAAGGGTTTCCTAAAAATGATTGGTTTGAATAAAAATGAAAATTTTTTATGCCTAAAGGAATCATACATCCTTTTTGACTACCTTTATAAAAGGTACGGTCACAACAAATAATATCGTACCTACAATGACGAGTTTGCCATCACGTCCTTAGGACATATCCATTGTAGGGTTTTCATCTTCATGTTTTGCTTCCTGAGTCTGATCGTGTTACCAATGAAGAAAGGAAGAATCCATACTAGGCTGGCTATGGTGACCAAAACCCTAATGGAGGGGATTGGTGGGAAGGCATTTAGCATTGTACCCATGATCGTTGTAGACATATACCGAGCCTTAGATAAGTGTCAACAAGGAGCAAAACACTTTGAAGATTGCAATCTACTACTTCAACTTTGGCTCATGGAACATCTCCAAAAGGGCAAATACCGACAAGAAATTCAGCGAAGGGCCTGGGATGACCACATTGCTTTCCACCATCCATAGCGAATGTATTACATCCCCGACATGTTCGCTCAGCCTGAGCATGCCAAAGGATTGGTTGAGCTTTTTGATAATTTGACTGAAGAATAGGTTCAATGGATGTTTGAGTGGTGTCCGACAGAGGAGGTCATCGCCCAAACCAGAGATGCACCTTTCCTAATACTATTGGCCTAAGAGGAACATACCCTTACGTCTCTCTTCAAGTTATGAGGCAAGCAGGTAGGAAGCAAGTCATACCCAGGGTCGAGAAGATGAGCCATCTTCGAGCTGCCTTCCAAAATGATGATAGTCCCCACAAGTGACAAACCAAAGACATGTGGCACTGCAAGATCGTAATGGATAAAGACACCATCGAGCCAGACATATATCAGGTCGGTTGTACTCCTTTCTATTCAGGTTGGTTGGAAGACAATTGGAATGGTCTGGGCTAGCCAGGGTTCGTTCGAGGTCACAGAATCATAGACCAAAAGGCCGAGGCGCAAGTCAAGTATAACCAGCTGTGCAAAAGGATCCGTGAATACGAGAGTGCACACCGTGAGATACAGGAGTCCAACCAGAAGCTGAATAAGCAATGGAAAGACATGGCTATCAGTGCCAACATGGAGCGAGGCATAGTAGAACTAGAGGGAAAATTTCTCAAGAGGGTTGAAGACTGTCAAAAGGGTGAAGGGACCAAAGGTGGACATCTGAACAGAGCATACCTATTGCTGGGACTTCATGAATTGGGGAAGTTGTTTGACGAGGGCAAGGATGCCGAATCTGGGATCTGTGACCAAATAGATAAGAATTTACTTTTTCGCTCTACTAATGTAATAAGGCCAATGACCATTAGTGACTTTTCTTTCTTTCTTATTTAGTGTCCTTTTGGGATTCGCCTATTTTTATCAATAAAATGATGAATTTAGCATTAAAAGTTCTCCATATCTATTTGTCACTAGGCCTACCTCGGGCACAAAGAGGTTCCCAAATTAGGACACGCTTTATATTCCTGCACTATTTGTTTAAGTATTGCAATACTTTTTGTAATCCTCACTGGCTTGATTTCCTTTTGTTTTATTTTGTTTTTATTATTCCCCTCCCCAAAGGTTAGTTCGTGCACTTTAGCATCATCATCTTATTTCACAAGATCAAGGGGCCCTCCACCCACTCCTCATGCTCGTCCCATTAAAGGCAAATGAAAGAATAAAATGGAAGATTTAAACAACATCAGGAAGGAGAACACAGCTAAACGGGTAGAGGCAATTGACGTCCATGGTGTTTGGGTTCCCAACAAGAATGTGTCACAGCTTGAATAGAAACTGTTGAAATTCCAAGAAGAGCTCGTTCAGGTTCGGAATCTGGCAAACCTGTCATTTTCCCTCAGCGCACCAGATACCAACTTCCCCGACGCTCAAAACCCTGCACCCCCCACTAAATATCCCAAAATAGCAGAATCATCCCGCTCCTCACCATCACGCTGCTCCGCCAAAGAACCAGTGTAACACCTGCCATACCCCACACAACACTCCACTACTCATCCCAAAACCTCAGAACTCCGCAAATGACCATTTCCACTCCCATACAGTAGGCCACCATAACAATCCTATCTATGTGGAGACCACGCCACACTTCACCCAACCTATATCATGAACACTTGAGTCTGGTGAAAAGGATCCGCTTATCAGGAATTTAGCTGAGGAACTTAAGAAATTTACTAGCCGGATTCAGGGTGTTGAGGGAAGCAAAGGAATCGAGGAGCTGGACTATGAAGATCTTTGCATACAACTTGATGTCGAATTGCCTGAGTAGTACAAACCTCCTAAGTTCGTAATATGTGATGGTACAAGTGATCCAAGGGTCCATCTGAGGACATATTGCAACAAGCTAGTTGGAGTAGGGAAGGATGAAAGGATCCGCATGAAGCTGTTCATAAGGAGTTTGAAAGGAGATGCGTTATCTTGGTACATCAGCTAAGATCCCAAGGCATGGCATCTGACTTTATGGACAGACTCAGGTTTAATACAGAGAACGCACCAGATGTGTTCTATATCCAGAATTTAAAGAAGAAGCCCACGGAGACATTTCGCGAGTATGCTACTCGCTGGATGTCCGAAGTTGCTAAGGTTAGACCCGCCTTAGAAGAGGAGAAAATGAACAAGTTCTTTGTCCGGGCTCAAAACCCTCAGTACTATGAATGGCTGATGATGATTGGGAACCACAAGTTCTCCGACATTATCAAATTAGGTGAAAGAATTGAAGAAGGTATTAAAAGTGGTATGATTACAAATTTCGAATCCTTGCAAGATACGAATAAGGCTTTGCAGTCCGATGATGTGTCCAAGAAAAGGGACGTAGGGGCCATGTTGTTTGCATAAAAGACCATGTCTCCCTTCAAATACCAAGCTTAGCCAATACCTTCACTCATATACCAGCCTATCCCAAATTACCAAACACCCTCATACTAAGATCCACCTCTAACTTATCAGTCATCTCCACGTCTTACATATCAACCCACCTCATCCAGATACTCCCAACTCGCTCATGTCTACCAAACCTATAATGCTCCACCATCCCATTATAAATCACCCCCTGCGCGACAAAATTTCCATAGACCCCGACCTAATTTTGATCGCAGACCTCCAAAATAATATACAACCATCGCTGAACCTATCGACCAGCTGTATGAGAGGATCAAAGCCGCTGGTTATGTCTCCCCTGTCCCTGCTACAACCCCTGAGAATCCTTCTGAGTGGATTAACCCAAACAAGTCCTGTGCATAACACTCCAGCATGAAAGGGTACACTATCAATGAATGTCGCTCCTTGAAAGACAAGATATAGTATTTATTGATAACAAGATCATTGTGGCAAAGGAACCCGCTCCAAACATCCGCAACAACCCTCTGCCTGAACATAAAGTTGGAGGTATCCACATGATTGAAGTAGAAGATGACTGGGATTCAGAGGGATCAATCGGGTTGATCGCAGAAGGTGATAACCCAAAGAAACTGGCAATTACTCTCAATCCAATCATAGTCCAGATCCAACTGTCTGATGATGCAGAGGTGAATATGTCTATGACTTTTTAGTTTGAAGCAGCGCCACCCGCTGAGGCACCACCACCAATTGAGGTTGAACTCGCGTCTCCAGCAAATGCACCCACACCATTTGAGGTGGCAGTCTTGCCACCCAAGGCACATATTCCATTCGAAGTAAGGATAGCCATGCTGATCCCAGTAGCGATGTCAACCATGCTACCGTTCTATACAAATGTTGTACACTGGGACTATACAGCAGAGGCAAGAAGGAAAGGCCAGGTCAGGATTGAAGAAACCATTGCAGCATAGGGTATGACAATAACCGATAGAGTCTATACCCCTGAACAGCTAGCTGAATCAAGAAAGCATGTCTCCAATCGGCCACCCCTCATCGAGACAGGTCCGGATGACCTTTGGAGAAAAATACAGGCCAAGGAATATTCGGTCATCGACTAGTTAAAAAAGATGCCAGCACAAATATCGATTCTCTCTGTGCTACAAAATTCCAAGGCATACAAGAATGCTTTGCTAAAAGTGCTAAATGAAGTGTACGTACCCAGTAACAACACTGGTGGTGAAATAGCTAATATTGTAGGACAAGTGTTGGAAAGCCATAAGATCACCTTTTATGAGGACGAGCTGACGCCTGAAGAGCTATGGCATAACAAGGCACTACACATCACCATGTAATGCAAAGATTATTTCATCACCAGGATCCTTATCGATGGAGGTTCCAGTCTTAACATTTGTCGACTGATAACACTAAAGAAGCTGGGCAAATGGCTGCATGAGATAAAGGATGGAGAAATCAATGTGAAAGCTTTTGATAGTTCTCATAGGTCCACCAATGGTGATTTTGTCTATGTTTGCAGGTGGGACCAACCTAGTTCGAGGTCAATTTCCAGGTGATAGGTGTACCAGCATCTTGCAACTTGCTGCTGGGACGGCCATGGATTCATGTTGCTGGGGCTGTAGCATCAACACTATATCAGGCAGTAAAGTTCGAATGGTATCACCAGGAAGTGATCATTCATGGCGACGGTAGCAACCCTATATATAGTCGCCAGACCATTCCGGTGATCGGGGGAAGAAGGAAGCTGGGTAGAGATACACTACCTTCGGTTTGGGATATGAATACACCTAGGAATAATGCAATAATTGGTCGCCACCATGGCACGGTCCTTACTACCCATTTGAGCAGTCAATACCACATTTGGAGTAGACTTTCTAATAGGCCAACATTATTTATGGGTCGGATGAGGAAGAAGCACTCGCAGCAGTGAAGAACTTGTTTCTAAATGATAGTGATATGGATTGTTGTGTCATTCTCAAGGAGGAGGGGGAGGAAGGCCCTTCCATACATGCTGTGAGCAGAGGGGCACATCTCAAGAATTAGACCATCAAGACCACCAGAGCCCGACGAGCCTCGGGGTAGCGAGGCTAAAACGAGCACTATTCACTATTTTATTTACTAAATGATTTTCTTTTCGCATTTTACAATTCCCTCAATAAGAACTTCAATGTTCAAAATAGTTATTCAGTCTATCAAAAGCATGTTTGATTTTTCTTAGGAATTAATATTTATTGCTAACGTTTTCCTCCTCACTTTACCAATACAACATTACTATTACTTATCTTGATGAACCAATGAATGTGACATGCAATGAGACAATGCAACAAATGGACATTGATTCAAATGAAGATGACATACCTGATGAGATTGTCAAAGAAGTTGAGAACTTTGAGAATAGACCTAAGTCCAACCTGGACGAGATCGAAATTGTCAACTTGGGAGATGCAGAAAACATCAAGGAAACGCGAATCAACATTCACCTGTTGTTATCAAACAAGAAAGAATACACAGAATTTCTAAAGGAGTATGGGGATATATTCGCCTGGTCTTATGATGACTTGAATGGTCTGATTATGTCTATTGTGGATCACAAACTGCCAACCGATCCAATGTGTCCGCCGGTAAAGCAAAAGCTCAAAAAGTTCAGGCCTGATATGAGTTTGAAAATCAAGGAAAAAGTCACCAAGCAAATCAAAGCTAAGGTTCTCAGGGTAGTAGAATACCCGACATGGTTAGCCAACATAGTGCCAGTACCAAAGAAGGACACGAAGGTTAGAATCTGTGTTGACTACTGGGATCTCAACCAGGCAAGTCCGAAAGACGACTTCCCTTTGCCAAATATACACATCCTGATTGACAGTTGCGCCAAGCCTGAGCTGCAGTCATTCGTAGATTGTTTTGCTGGTTATCATCAGATTTGGATGGATGAAGAAGATGCTGAGAAAATGGCTTTCATCACGCCGTATAGAGTGTATTGTTACGAAATGATACCATTCGGCCTGAAGAATGTAGTGGCCACCTACATGAGGGCTATGACTACCATCTTTCATGATATGATACACAAGGAGATAGAGGTATATATGGATGATGTTATTACCAAATCCAAGAACCACTGACCACATAGAAGATCCAAAGAAGTTATTCAATAGATTGCAGAGATACAACCTGAAACTACACACTGCAAAATGCGCATTTGTAGTTCCTGATGGGAAATTGCTTTGGTTTATTATGAGCCTCTGAGGAATAGAACTAGATCCATCGAAAGTCAAAGCCATTCAGGAACTACCACCTCCAAAAAACAAGAAGGATGTAATGAGTTTCCTGGGAAGGCTTAATTACATCAGTCGATTCATAGCACATTCTACGGTTATCTATGAGCCAACCTTTATGATGTTGAAGAAGGACGTCGCCACTAAATGGACCGATGAATTCCAAAAGGCCTTTGACAAAATCAAGGAGGACCTGTCAAAACCACCAGTCTTAATCTTGCCTGAGCTAGGTAGACCCTTATTACTCTACCTTGTAGTGTTGGATGGAGCTTTCGGCTGCGTTCTGGGGAAGCACGATGAAAGAGGAAGGAAGGAACAAGCCATTTATTATCTCAGTAAGAAGTTCACCCCATACGAGGCCCAGTATTCTCTATTGGAACGCATTTGTTGTGCTTTGACTTGGGTAGCTCAGAGGCTGAGACATTATTTCTGCGCCTATACTACATATCTCATATCAAGAATGGATCCCTTGAATTACATCTTTCAGAATCCCATGCCCACTGGCAAGCTAGCCAAGTGTCAAATCCTGTTAAGTGAGTTCAACACTATTTACATGACTTAGAAAGCGGTCAAGGGACAAGCACCGGCAGACCACATTGCTGAAAACCCCATGGATGGAGGATACGAACCCTTGAAAATGTATTTTCCTAATGAAGAGGTATCATTCATAGGAGAAGACATTGCAGAATCATATGATGGATGGAGAATGTTCTTCGATGGAGCAGAAAACTTCAAAGGAGTTGGCATTGGAGTAATCCTAATATCATAAACCATTCAGCATTATCCAGTGTCTGCCAAACTCAGGTTCCCCTACACCAACAATATGGCCGAGTATAAAGCCTACAACTTAGGGCTCAAAATGGCTATTGACATGAACGTTCAAGAGCTGCTAGTGATGGGAGATTCATAATTACTTATATATCAGGTACGAGAAGAATGTGCAACCAAAACTCCAAGATACTCTTGTATCTGCATCTCGTACATGAGTTGAGAAAGTGGTTCACGAAGATGGAATTCCAGCATGTTCGTTGAATCTAGAATGAGTTCGCTGATGCATTGGCTACCCTATCATCTATGACATAACATCTAGACAAGAATTTCATTGATCCCATTATAGTGAAGATCCATACTTAGCCAGCTTACTGTCCCCATATTGAAGAGGAAGTAGATGGAAAGCCTTGGTTTCATGATATCAAGGAATATTTAGCAAAAGGAGAGTACCCAGAGCTTGCTTGTCCTACTCAGAAACGCACACTTTGTAGATTATCCAACTTCTTTCATAGCGTAGCAATCCTGTATGGGAGGATTCCCGATTTACGATTATTAAGATGTGTCGACACAAAGGAAGCATCCAGGCTACTAAAGGAAATTCATTTGGGGACCTATGATCCACATATGAACGGTTTTGTCTTAGCAAAGAAGATTCTTCGGACTAGTTACTTTTGGATAACTATGGAAACGGACTGCATCCAGTACGTCCATAAATGCCACCGCTATCAGATACATGCAAATATGATAAAGGTACCTCCAAGCGAGCTTAACATAACAAGCTCACCGTGGTTGTTCGCTGCCTGGGGAATGGACGTTATTAGACCAATCGAGCCTACTGCCTCTAATGGACACAGGTTTATCCTAGTAGCCAACGACTATTTCAACAAATGGGTCAAAGCAGCATCTTACAAAGTAGTGACTAAGAAAGTCGTGGTAGATTTTGTCCGCGACCGCATTGTTTGTCGATTCAGAATTCTAGAGTCGATCATTACTGATAATGGATCCAATCTCAACGGTGAATTGGTGAAATCTATGTGCGAAACTTTTAAGATGAAACACAAGAATTCCACAGCCTACAGGCCTTAGATGAATGGAACTGTAGAAGCCGCCAACAAGAATATCAAGAAGATACTAAGGAAAATGATAGAGAAGCACAGATAGTGGAACGAGAAGTTATCATTTGGTCTTCTGGGGTATCGTACCACAATCCGTACATCAACTGGGGCAACCCCTTATATGTTGGTTTACGGTACAGAGGCTGTCATTCCCGCTGATGTAAATGTTCTTTCCCTAAAGATCATACAAGAAGCTGAGCTCGACGACGCAGAGTGGGTAAAAAATATTTACGAGCAACTAGCCCTTATATACGGAAAGAGAATGAATGCAGTCTACCATGGTCAACTCTACCAAAACAGAATGTCCAGAGCCTTCAACAAAAGAGGCAGGCCAAAACAGTTCACACTGGGGAAACTGGTGTTAAAGAAAGTTTTCCTGTATCAAGACGAAGCCAAAGGTAAGTTCTCTCCCAACTGGCAGGTTCCATACATGGTTCACTGGGTTTTGACAGGAGTTGCCCTCATACTTGCAGAAATGGACGGAGATGTTTGGTCTAAGCCGATTAAAGCAGATGCAGTCAAGCATTACTATGTGTAATCTTTATGCTTTCCTTATATGATATAAATTGAACTACGCCTGACCTAATTCTCGTTTAAGAGGGGATACGTAGGCATCCCTATGGGTTTGGTCACAATTCAACAAAAATTTCATTTCCGTACGCAATTGGAAATTGGGGTAGAATTTTGAGGAGAACACTCAAAATTTCGAAGTAATTTCAGCCGATCGCTGTACGAGCATCAATCAGAAACGTCAACCCATCAAACTAGGGTAGAATTTTGAGGAGGACCCTCAAAATTCCATAGCAGGAGAGGTTGCAATTTCCTGAACTACGTCACAGTCATCGGTTCATCTAAAAGTTATTTTTAACTATACATTTATGTCATACATTTACAAAATCATACATGTTTAGTATTGAAACCGCTTTATTTAGCAACACTACCCCAATGATACACACAGTATCACCATATCAAGGACGACGAGTCAAGTAGATCCAGTAGGGATACAAACTCACCTTCCCCTTTACAAAACTCACGATTTTTGTTTGGATGCAAGTACAAGGATTGAAAAATCATTAAACATATTGTACGCCCATGGAACAAACATTGTTCAAGAATACGATTCTCAAAACCGTTGCACTTGCCAACATTTGCAATCAACACACACCAGTCATGCTCCATAGTCACAATGTTCCTAGTAATCACAATGCTGCAATCTGCTCTCAGTTAAGAACAATCCCCTGTCATTTGTTATTTTATTTTTTGCATAAGCCTACCATTCTACTTTCCGAGACTAAACGATGTCTCCATCTGCATTTGATTGCATAAGGCTACTATTCTGCCTTGCAATTTGCATAAGGCTACCATTATGCCTTCCGATTTGCATAAGGCTACCATTCTTCCTTCCAATTTGCATATGGCTACTATTCTGCCTTCCGATTTGCATAAGGCTACTATTCTGCCTTCGGAGGTTAAGCCCCACCTCCATCTGTATCTGCATTGCATAAGGCTACCATTCTGTCTTCTAATTTGCATAAGGCTACTATTCTGCTTTCCGAGGTTAAGCTCTACCTCCATCTGCATCTGCATTGCATAAGGCTACCGTTCTACCTTCTCAATTTGTATAAGGCTACTATTATGCCTTTCGAGGTTAAGCTCTTCCTCCATCTGCATTGCATGGCTGAAACATCACCACATACTCCATTTCATAGGCTGAAATATCGCCTCATGCTACATTTCATGGATGAAAGTTCGCCACATACTGCATCCTTCCTAGGCTAAAATATCACCAACTCATCCAAAGGCATCATCGTTCGGAGGAACCATCTTCATAGCCCAAGAACACCATGTCATGGCCTGAGGATCTCTTTTAATTTTTTTGCATATCATTATTCAAAGGCATCATGGTTCGGAGGCACCATCCTCATAGCCCGAGAACATCATTTCATGGCCTGTGAATCCCTTATCATACAACCCATGGCCTAGGAGATCATGGTCTAAGTCCATCATCCCCATCGTCCGAAGACAACATTCATGGTCCAACAAGAATTTGCATCATATTTAAATTTATGCACATTATACACTCGTATTGCCTCTATTTGCAGGTGAAATAGAGAGCAACGCCTATCCCAACAGGAGCAATCCCGCTCTAGTTCTCTCAGTCATATCAAACCAAACCATTCCCCATAAAGCATTCACTCGCCCATCCCCAGACGTTGCGACCGTTCTTGAAAGGTCCTCGTCGGTATACGCTGCTGATGGATCCTAAACTACCCATGGCCTGATTCCTGTAGAACCAGGGATATGTAGGCAGCTCACAAGCCAGGTTGCAGCCTAAATCTCCTCAAGTCATTTCACTCGGTCAAAATTGGACATCGTTGCTTTACCCGGCAACTCTTTCAAACTTCCCGGGTAAAGAGGGGTAGCTGTTGATATCCAATTTTTCCCTATATATTTTAAAAATGCATAATATACCTTCAAAATAGCATACATATGCATATATAAGCATGCCCAAGGTTTTTTTTATTTTTTCGTAATTTTAAGGGTTTTAAATTGATTTATTTTCTCATTTTTTATCCATAAAATCCCCAATAATTATTTCCAAAATTACTGTTTTGATAATTCATCTATTAGATTTCTATATTTATGCAAAAATATGGCTAAGGTAATATTTATATATTTTTGTAATTCTATTTAGTATTTTTAAAGTTAAATTGAACATAATTACAATATTAGCCTTTTAAAATATAATTATGTATTATATGCATAAAATTGGATCATATATTTTTAAGTTGCTAATTATGTATTATAAATTGTTTAAGCACTTTGAATTATTTTGCAGAAACTATTTACTATTTTTTATAAATCAAATAGAGAAAAAAGTGGCTTAACTTGTAGCCAAATTGGCTTTCAATGGTAGCCCAAATCAAACACCAATGCCGGCCCAATTTCAAATTAGAACACCCGACCCAAATCCTAAATCCGCCTACCCGACCCAAGACCCACTAAATCCTGGCCGTTGATCTAAAAGATGAATGGCCCTAAAAATTCCTTTTCTTTTTTATCCAACAACCCCCCCCCCCCCC
>MU690955.1:124206-138572 GCA_026770625.1 Nicotiana glauca
CATTTGAGCCGCCTTTGAAACCCCTTTCCTCCCCAATTCTCTCTATGACCTAAACCTAACCCTAATCTCCGCCACCCAAACCAGCCCTAGTCCCTTCAATCCTCACTCGATCCATGGATTCCCATGGATGTTTGAGACGTATACTTGTCTCCTACGTATCCTGGTTGCTCATTTTTGTGATTTCGTGGAAGGATCTCGAAGAGATCTAGTCCAGGTCACGTTCAAAACTCTCCAAGAGTCTATCCATAGTCTTTCATGCCATTTTCCGACTATCCATGGTTGTTCGAGTAGGATCCATGACTTTTCCGACTAAAACCGGTAATGTTCTAAAGTTTACTAATCTTATTAGGCTTCTATGACACCGTAGCTCTTGAAAATTTCCACTTTTCGTTAGATCTGTCTTAGATCTAGGTATGTCTATGAGTTTTTAACTGATTTTCTTCATCTCCACTATTTTTCTTAAAACCCTAGTTTCACTATTGTTATTCGAGTATCATTGGGTGTTTTCTTTAAAAAATCTCTTGGTTTGATTAATTATTTCAACTTCGTTTACTTTTTTTGAAATTAGGGTTCATATCAGATTTTTCTTCAAAGATTTTTCTAACTTTTCGGTGTTTTAACTAGGTATTCTTCATTATCTTGAATGATTTTCTTATATATGCATAAATTTTGAATGTTTCTGTCTGTTGCACTAATTTTTCTTTCACCTGTTATCCGTTATTTGTTTATTTTTTTCTGTTAACCCAATGTTTTGACTGATTCTATTTGGGGTTTGAACAATCTTCCGTATTAAAAAATCAGTATTCTTCGGGATCCTTGCGTGATTAATTTCTATTGGGGGTTTGAGCAATCTTTCTTGTTAAAATCAGTATTCTCTAAGTCCATTTTACTGATTCAAATGACAGCCCTGTTAAAATTAGTTTGTGCTGGGATTCTAATTGTTTCCTTATTTGTAACCTTGATTGGTGATACTTGTCTTAATTAGTAATCAGTAATTTAGGGATCTTACTGAATCCCTATATGGTATGGTTTTGATTATTACTTTAATTGAACCATGTTATGACTGTTAATTGATTATTCCCCAATTAAAGGGGTCTTTCCTGGACTTCTCTACGGAAATTGATTTTGTGATTGGTATTGAACTCTGATTCTCTTTACCTTATTAGTTATACTCCTAAAGTTCTATATATACACTCTTGTTTTACCTCTCAACACACGAACAATTAGTTTAGAGTACACACACACACTCAAACTCTCTCTTCTTTCTCTGCTACTTGTACTAAATGCTAGTCTAGCCGGCTGAAAGTCAATGTTAGACCGTAGATCTCTACTTGCTTTACTTTTTGCATTTTTCTTCTTTGATTGGTATGTTCCTAGTTCAATTCTAAATCTCAACCCTATGTGCTCCATGTTTGTTAATCCATGTCTCTTTCTACACTGACTTAATGACTCATGTGTTTAATGGCCTTTCTAGTTTACTGCTTTATTCAACATGCCTAGGTTCTGCCCTCTCTTGTTCAAGTATAATCAACATGTTTACTTGAATTTTTGTTTATCTCCCTAAACTAGTATGCCATGTTAGTATCATTGACCTCTAATGTACTTGATTAACATTAAGCGACATCACTAATTAGTTAGACCCCTGTCCTCAACATGACTACCCCCACACTCTGTCTCTATGTCTTATTACTATTTTCGAGCATGATTCCCTTGTTAACATTTTGAATTAGTAGTTTTGTTTTCTGGAGGTCAATCAATTGCTACTTGTTCTTTGTACTTGTTGGTCTATGTGTTTCTTCTCATCCATGTCTATGTGCTTCTGATTTAAGTCCTCTGTGTCCCCAACCCCCTTATTTCCCTACTTGCGAATGTGGAATGATACTATTCTTTTAGTTTGTTTTGTATGTTCTGGTTTGTTCCAGGTTGTTGTTGCTCCAATCCCCTTATCCTTTCAAAACAATTTTTCCCTAAGCAACTCTTCCGTTGTTTTGCAAACTTATTTCAAACATGCTTTGTCAAGGTTATTTCCAACTTAACTCTTTTAAATCTATGTCAAGCACTTCACCTTACTCTTGACCACTAGGTTTTATCCTTTTGTTTGAGCCTTGCCTTGGGAGCGTGGAGCTCCCTATGAACTTGGACACATAAAATCTGGTCTTTCCACACTGCACTTACTCTATCTTGGCTATGAAATCTGGGTGTGAGCACTGCCCGGGATCCCTTGAAGTCCTTAGGGAACTCTGACACACGTATATATAAGGAAAAGCTGTGAAACAATCTTGGCACTAGAAGTAATTTCTTACACAACTCGGGGAGGAAGTCCTAATCAGACTTCCTATAGTGTAACTTCTTATTTTCATCGCTACTTATGTAATTCATTTCAATGTTGGTCTATAATAACTTGTTATAAATAAGTATTTGGGTTGGCTAGTGAAAAGGGATGGGGTAAATATGCATGCTATAGTTGTTAAGGGTAGAAAACATGTTATTTGGTTT
This sequence comes from Nicotiana glauca, assembly GCA_026770625.1. Taxonomy (NCBI): domain Eukaryota; kingdom Viridiplantae; phylum Streptophyta; class Magnoliopsida; order Solanales; family Solanaceae; genus Nicotiana; species Nicotiana glauca. The sequence goes on from MU690955.1 coordinate 126,703, forward strand.
ATATTCCCAATTGCACAATAGAAACCATGCTTAGGGTTCATACACCCATATAGAAACCATGCTCTTAGATCCCATGTTTATTGTTTCAGCATGTGCACCCTTACAAAATAAGGTGCTGAAATCTGCTAATAATTAGCACTTTACTATTATGTTCTGCAATCATGTTGTGCATTAAGAAATCCTGTTCTTAGGAAATTCTACAATCATGTTATGCATTTAGAAGTCTTGCTTTAGGAATCCTGCATATAAATTATTAGATAACGTGTTTTAGGATCTCATTCGTACTAGCATTCACACTTAGTGTAAATTATTGATTATAAAAGAAGGTAAAAACAGCTTCACACTTGATTGTCCTACTTAAAATAAACTGGTAATAATCCCTGCATGCCTTTGCAATATGTAGAACAGCTTTTTTTAGGTCAAAACAATCTCCAATATGTTTTAATGATTCTGAATAATTGCTGCATATTATTTTACGCCTAGGCAAGCATTAGGTAATCAACTCTAAATAAAACCAGAATCGTCTCTCTGATTAATGTCTAATTATCAACTGTTAAAATCAGTAGGCAAGCCTGATTCAGACTTCTTTTTTTAGTCATGTGATAAATTTGTTTCTTTTGTTATCATTTAGATACCATGCATAGGATTTAAATTCAGACTTTAATTGTATATGAGTCATGCTGTCTATGTGCATTACCAATTGAGGTATATTTGATCATTTCGTTTCTCTTCCATGCTCCCCTTAGTTGAAGTCCTACTTGTTATTGTATCTTGTTGGCCCAAGTAAAGATTAGTTTTGAAGACTGACAAAGGAACATAGGATGAAATAGGTCCATCCCTCAGGTGCACAAAAATGGCTAGATTCGAGCATGCGGGTTGCACGTGAAGGAGATAAGCTTAACTTGGTGTATTTAATATCTCCTGATCAAAAAGGTTGCATAATTGATAAGGAGAAGTAGTCCTTAATCAAAGAGAACATTATCCAAGATATGGAAGGAGTTAGAAGCTGAAATCAACTAGAAATCTTCCACCAAGGAAGAGTTGCATCAGAACTCTAGTTATTTCTTCATCTACTAACTCTATAAATTTCAAGATGTTCTCACATTACAAGTGTTGCACAAAAGTGCAGAAGTTAAACGTGAACTGAGAGCAAAATAGCAATGATTTTTTCAAGCATTTTGTGCGTGATTCAAGTGTGCAAACCTGAAGCTACGTGAACCAGATTGAAGAACCAGCTCCGTAAAGTGTTTTATGTGTCTTTCTTTATTTCTTGTTCAATTGTAGTAGGTGTTTTCATATTGTACTTTTCAGCTTTTATAAAAGCAATTATAATAGGTACTTTGAGTATTCAAGTTAGAGTTAACTAGAAGTTGTCGCAACAGTTGAGGTTGTGTGCTACAATGGGATTAGAGGTAACCCTAGGTTTACAAAAGAATTTTTGTAAATGCAGTTTTTGGCTCAGTGATTTTAGTGGAAGTTTTGGAAAATCCTACTAAGTAGTAGGTAGTGGTTTTTTCACCTTTTGAGCTAGGTGTTTTCCACGTAAAAGTCTTTGTGTTCTTTATTTTCTATATTTATTATTTTGCAAACAGTAGTAGTTGGAACACCTAGAAGAACTAGGTCCTTATATAGTTCAGTTAAGCAAAAATCAGGTACCACACAAATCTCCCCCCCCCCCCTTGTGTGGTACTGATGCTTAAAACATCAACTGGTATCAGAGCAGGTTATCCTTGAAGAGGCTAACACCTTAGGAACAGATCAAGATCAGCGCACCACCTGGAAACTGGGAAGGGCAATCCACTGATAGGACTCCACTCTTTAATGGCCACTACTACTCTTGGTGGAAAAACAAGATGAGAGATCACATCATCGGACAAGACTATCAGCTATGGGACATTGTTAATGGTGGTCCCCTGGCTAACATGAAGAAAAATGCTGAAGGAGTAGATATGCAAAAAATAAGAGCTAACTGCAATACTGAGGACTTGAGGAAATGGGAAAAGAATGCTAAGGCCAAGAAATGTCTTGTGTGTGGACTTGTTCCAGATGAGTACAGTAGAATTCAAAGTTGTACCACTACTAAGGAAATCTGGGACACTTTGCAAGTGGCTTGTGAAGGAACACCTCAAGTGAAGAGGTCCAGAGGAACACTGTTATATTCTCAATATGACAACTTCACCATGAAGGAAGGGAAAACCATTCAGGAGATGTATACAAGGTTCACTACACTGACAAATAAACTTATGTCTCTTGGAAGGGTTATTCTAGAAGAAGAAAAGGTTGAGAAAATTCTGACAAGGGTTTTGCCTGTTACTTGGGAAAGCAAAATCACTGCTATACAGGAATCAAAGAATATTGCCACTCTTAAGTTGGATGAGCTGATAGGAAATCTCACTACCTATGAACTTAGAAGGCAAACCATGAAGACGGATGCACCTAAGAAGGAAAGTAGCCTGGCATTCAGAATCACTGAAGGTGCTAATCTAGAGGAGGATAAAATGACCATGATCCCAAAGGACTTCAAGAAGTACCTAATGAGAGGAAAGGGTCCTTCGAGAAGTGGAAGCTACAGCAAACCAAGGGTTCCTGAAAAACAAAGCAATGAGGGGTGTTAAAAGTGTGGGAAGACTGATCACCATATCATAAACAGCCCTTAATGGGAAATTGAATGGAAGAAGGAAAGAGCTGAACGAAGGAACAAGAAGAAGGAACAAGTTCAACCCAAGAAAAATAAAGGATCAATAAAGGCTATAGTTACTGCTTAGGGATAAAGCTCAGATGAGGACTTACAGGGTGAAGATGGAGATGAAAAAGCACTTATGGCAATTAGAGAATCTAATGACGAATCTGAGGTAAGTATAATTCATCTCAAATGCAAGATTAATTTTTTGTCTAAAGAAAGGTTATCTGAGTTACTCCTGGATTTCATTGATGAATCTGAGGATCTTAGCAATGAAAAGGAACAACTGTCTAAGCAGTGTGTGATTTTAAAAGCCAAGTGCGAAAATCTAGAATTTAGGGCTAGTGAAAGTGATAGTAAAAATGTTGAGTTAAAGAACCAGGTTCTTGAAATTGATACCAGTGTCACAGAGCTTAGATCTAAAAATTTAAAATTGAAATTAGAAACTAGTAAAAAGAAAGTTGATCGCACACAACTCACTTGAGAAAAAAATGTAGCAAATATGAAAGATGAGTTGTACAAAAGAGATGAGCAGATAAGAGTCCTTAAGGAGGATCTAAACAAGGTTAAGCATGAACAAGATAGAATCTGTAAATGGAATAGGTCATTCGATGCACTTTCATGGCTACACGAACACCATAGTAGCAATAAGCGAGGACTTAGCTACGAGACCCCTGCACCTAAGTGGGATCCCAAAAGCAAGTACCTCACACTTCTTGAGAATATAATTTGCACACACTGTGATAAAACTAGTCACTATAAATCTGAATTTATTGCAAACGAAAAGGCTAGTCAAAGAATAAAGAATTTGTTCAAGGGAAAAATAGGCTGCCAGGTTGGGCTAAAAAGAATCTGATTCACCCTTTTGCCTATAGGAAGGGAGCAAAAATAGTTTGGGTTCCTAAGACTAACTCCTGATCTCCTTTTGTGGGTCCAAGTGAAGGGGAGTAGCCAAATATGGTACATGGATAGTGGTTGCTCAAAACATATGATAGGAAGCAAGAACCAGTTCCTTTCATTTGAGGACCTCAAAGGAGGTAATGTCTCCTTTTGAAATGGGAAGAAAGATGAGATCATTGGGGTTGGAAAGGTAGGTAAGATTGATTATCACTCTATTGAGAATTTCTACTTTATACATGGCCTAAAATACAGCCTAATAAGACAATCACAATTGTGTGATAGAGGTAACTTGGTAGCATTCACCTCAACCAAATATTTTGTGATTAATCCTATCACTGACAAGATTGTTTTGCAAAGAAAAAGAGTAAACAATACATACATTGGAGATTTTTTCACATATTTAGAAAATGAACTCACTTGCTTAAGTGTGTTGGACAATGATCCCCTCCTTTGGCACAAGAGACTTGGACATGCAAGTCTGAGTCAACTCAATAAATTAGTCTCCAATGATATGGTGATAGGGCTGCCTAACATCAAGTTCAAGGAAGACAAAGTTTGTAAGGCTTGTGCAAGGGGGAAGCAGGTAAGATCCTCTTTTAAATGCAAGAAAGTGGTAAGCACCACCAGAACGATGGAACTGGTACATATGGATCTCTGTGGTCAAAAGAGAACATTAAGTAGAGGAGGTAAAAGATATGTGATGGTGCTTGTTGATGGTTACTCTAGGTTTACTTCGACATTATTTTTAACATCTAAAGATGAAGCATTTGACATGTTTACTACTTTTGTTAGAAAAAACTCAAAAACAACTAGGTAATCAATTTGCATCAGTTAGATCTGATCATGGTAATGAATTTGAAAATCCAAAGTTTGTTGAATTTTGCATGTTACATCATAAATTGTTACATGACTAGATCTCTTGTTAAAAAGATTCCCTATGAGTCACTTAAAGGGAGAAAGCTAAATATATTACATCTTAGGGCATTTATATGAAAGTTCTTTGTGTACAATAATGGAAAAGATTCCCTAGGTAAGTATGATCCCAAAAGTGATGAGGGAGTATTCTTAGGATACTTTTCACATAGTAAAGTTTATAAGATATACAGTAAAAGAACTATGTGTGTAGAAAAATGTGTATATGTTATTTTATTTAAAAACTAACATTCTTTCTGAAAGGCAGGAAAAAGATAATGAAGAGATTGGGCTGATCAGAAATTCAAATAGTGAACAGTCCATCCTGAATATGCATCACATGAAGGAACATGTGATGGAACACGTCCTTCCACCTAGGGCAACATGACAGGGGGAACTGACTAGAGAGGAACTGATCCTCAAACCTCAAGGGAACCTGTCCATGAACATATTACTCAATAACAAAACTAGGAAGGAACATCCAAAGAAATTGAGACTCACATTGCAATATCCACGAAATTGGATATAGATGAACTTGCTTCATTTGTTGATAAGAAGTTGTATAGGGGAATGATTGGTTCTCTTTTATATCTCACTACTAGCAGACCTGACATTGTGTGTAGTGTAGATGTTTGTGCTCGATTTCAGGCAAATCCAAAGGAGTCCCACTTGACTAATGTAAAGAGAATATTGAGTTACATTAAAGGCACCACTGAACTTTGCCTTTGGTATCCAAAAGGTAGTAATTTTAACCTAGTGGGATATGCTGACGCTGATTATGCAGGTTTCCTAGTGGATAGGAAGAGCACCTTAGGTATGGCACACTGTTATGACCCAGATTTCCCACCATCGGGAGTCGTGATGGCGCCTACTGTCGGAGCTAGGCAAGCCAAGCATTTAAAACCTTTTCGGATAACAACACAACAGTAATAACAAAAATAAACCTTTAAATAGAGCGGAAGTATTTTGTAACATAAATAACTGGAAACCAACAATGCGGAAGTTAAATGTTTCACTACCCAAGAACTAGAGTCGCTAACTCACGAAACTCTAAAGAGTGCTACAAACAAGTTCGAAATAAAAGATTACATAATGTCTGTCTCGGTACAATGAAAACAAACAGAAATATAGAAAGGGACTTCGGCCTGCGAACGCCAGCTAGGCTACCTCGTAGTCCCTGGACTGAAGTCATCTCCCACTCGATGTACTACTGTTGTAGTCCAAAAGCTGCTCATGTTTTCAGTATTTTTATTTCTTCTTATGCTCTGTGGTAGAATGTTATCAACCATCAATGAAATTCACTGTCTTTTGCTCTAACTGTTTGTTTAGATTTCTTTGATGGTTAGAAATTCTTAGCTTGATCTATGATGATTAATCCATGATTGCATTTGAAGTACCATCAGTGGCCATGAGTAAGATTTAAAATCTGGTTATCTCACATTTTATGAAACTATTCGATGACGCCAAAAGGTGAAAAAAGGTTGCGATTTAAACAAGTAATGTTTACACTTTGAATAGTGATGTTTATAACCTAATGTACCTGGTCCTTGATAATAAGTGATAAAAAGGAACAATGTTTCTAACATTGTGTTGATGCTGAGCTGAGTTGAAACAAGGCCTGAGCTTATGAAAAACACAGAGTTTGTCATCATCGAAAAGGGGGATTTTGTTGGCCCAAGTAAAGGTTAGTTTTTAAGACTGACAAAGGAACTCGGGATGAACCAGGTCAATCCCTCAGGTGAACAGAAATGGGCAGATTCGAGCATGTGGGCTGCACGTGAAGGAGATAAGCTTAACTTCGTGTATTTAATATCTATTGATCAAAAAGGTTGCATAATTGATAAGTAGAATGAGTCCTTAATCAAAGAGAACACTATCCAATATAGGGAAGGAGTTAGAAGTTAAAATCAACTACAACTCTTCCACCAAGGAAGAGTTGCATCAGAACTCTAGTTATTTCTTCATCTACTAACTCTATAAATTGCAAGATGTTCTCGCATTACAAGTGTTGCACCAAAATGCAAGAAGTTAAACGTGAATTGAGAGCAAAATAGCAAGGCTTTTTGTGAGCAGTTCGTGTGTGATTCAAGTGTGAGAACCTGACGCTACATGAACCAGTTTGAAGAACCAACTCCATAAAAAGTTTTATGTTTCTTTCTTTATTTCTTGTTCAATTGTAGTAGATATTTTCATATTGTACTTTTCAGCTTTTACAGAAGAAATTGTAATAGGTACTGTGAGTATTCAAGTTAGAGTTAACTTGATGCTATCACAACAGTTGAGGCGGTGTGCTACAACAGGATTAGAGGTAATCCTAGGTTTAAAAAAGAGTTTTTGGAGATGCAATTTTTGGCTCAGTGATTTTAGTGGAAGTTTTGGAAATCCTACTGAGTAGTAAGACGTGGTTTTTTTACCTTTTGAGCCAGGTGTTTTCCACATAAGAATCTCCGTGTTCTTTATTTTTTGTATTTATTATTTCACAAACAGTAGTAGGTTGAACACCTAGAAGAACCAGGTCCTTCTATAGTTCAGTTAAACGAAAATTGGGTACCACACAAATCAACCCCCTTCTTTTGTGGTATTGATGCTTAAAACATCATATGTCGCCTTAGTATTTTGACTTTAAACCTAAGGGTCTTCTTAGAACCTCCTTCTTGTAGGATAGAAGTCCTAAACCCCTCTGGGACTGATAGGAATGGATGGGTAACAGCATATAATAGGGGTCGAGACCAACCCTCACTTTAATTATCTTCATGGGGCGAGAAAGCATAGATATGGATATGATGACCAGTACGCGAATGCCACACATAGCCCCTTTTCTGAGGAGTGATCACTGGGCATTATACTGATGTGATCCATATTGCAAACAAACCTAGGACACCCCTTTTTAGATTCACGAACATGCTTAGACTGTAATTCTTTTCCAAATCTCGTTGTTTTTCAAACATTTGTGTATTCCTAAATTCCATACTATTTGAACCATAGTTGTTTTATTTTCTAATTGTATAAATTCACAAAAAACTGTCTGGCCGGGAACCACACTAGTGGATCCTGAGGGGTGACTAACACCTTCCTCTTAGGATAACTTCAAGCCCTTACCCTATCTCGGGTTACCAAAGGTAGTTATAGATGAACCTTATAGGTGCCCTAACGCAACTTAAATCTTTAGGTGGCGACTCTTCAATAAATACAAACCCCATTTCCTAAAAGGAAAGAGTTGTCCCATATCAAAAATGTCATAAACCCGATTAATTCTGCAAGGAAAGGAAAAAGGGGGCGCTATAGGTCTCTGATTTGATTTCTCGGATAATTTATGTATGTTTATGAAATTCTATTTTAGCCTACTCATCTATTTGTGGAAAATCTATATTTTTACCCTTAAATCAGTACTGTTTGAATTTTTGATTCATTTATTGGCGTTGTTAAAAACTATGTACTGCTTCTTGATTATTTCCTTCATTTACGACCTTGATTAGATTTCTTACCTTATTCGATTAACTGTAATATTTATTGGTTCTTCACTAATTATTTTCTTAATTAAACCTCTTTCTATTTATCCCTTATTGCTCACTTGATTTTTCTTTCATTAAATGTATTCTGCCTTTACCATTGGGTAATTACCTTTAATTAAGGGAAAATTACACTTATTTGTGTATAATTGATTGTGTGGCTTCCTTAATTGCTGAATGATTGATCTCCTTTACTTTATTCTCCTTTCTCTTAACTACTATATATACTATCCTTTATTCTCACTTCTAGAGATGAATATTAGTTCACCATTACTCTTACACTCTAAAAAAAGCTCTCTATTCTTTTTGCTACTTCTGATCTTCATTAGTCTTGTCGGGTGTAAGCCAAGGATAGAAATTGCATAACACTTGTGTTATATCTTGTGTTCTTTTTTCCTAAATGGTATGCCTCTGATTAAATTTTAGAACCTAAACCCTATGTGTTTCAGTACTGCCTTAGTTCATCAGTCATGAGATCATTCCTGCTCCTGGTTACTATTTATCTAGAATGCCTAATATTGCCCTGTTCAATATTTGATTAGCATGTCCAAACTATACTTTCATGCCTACTGTTTATCTATCATGTCTAAATCTTGTTTTGTTTAGTGTGTGTTTAGCATGTCTACATTATGAATATTTGTGTGGTTTTTGCCTAGTCGGTTCATTTAAGTGCTTTCCTACTTTGCTTTGCTAAGTCATCAAGTCTCTCAAGGAAACTCTAGTTGTGTGTTTGAGTTTTATGTGTTCTCAACATCTTTCCTCCATGTCTCAATCACCTACCCTTGTACCTTCTGGACATCTGTTTGCTTCTGTGCTCCACTATACACTAAGGTGTATTATATGTATCCTTAACCCCTCTCTCCTTGTGTGGAACTTACTTGCCAAATGTTTCTGAATATTGTTGTTCTGTGATTTGTGTTTTGATTTCAAGATGTTTACATACTTTTCTCAAGCTATTTTACCACCAAACCAGTACTGATTTTCAGAAAATCTATTCACCTCTAAGAGCCCTCTCTATACTGTTTACAAAAACCTTTTCAATATTATGCACTCTCACTTACCCTTAGATTATTAAGTTCTGCCCCTCTGGTATGTGTCCTGCCTAGAGATCCGTGAGATCTCTCTAAACTCTAGCATACTAGGGCTGACTCTTCAACACTGCCATTAATCCATTTGTATTTGAGAAAAGTCTGGGTGTGAGTGCTGCCCGAGATCCTTTACGTCCTTAGGGAACTCTGACACACCTGGAAATGAATTGAGATATGAAATCCACTACAAGAAAAATAGTTATTAGCGACCAAAAAAATGGTCCTTAAAAATTAGAATCTGGTCCTTAAAGAGTAACAACGACCAGCTTTACCTGGTCGCCGTTATTGTAGGCTTCGCCGTTAAAGGTCAATAGCGACAGGGATTTTGAGCCCGTCTCTAAAGATTTTCAGCGACCGACATTGTTCCCTTCTCTAAAATATTTTTAAGGACCAGATTTATGGTCCAGGATAAAAGAAAAATAATACCTTAATTAGTTAGTATCTGGTCAATAATTTATTTAGCTACCGGATTTTTTTGGTCCCTAAAACCTTTTGGGGCCTACTTTTTATGGTCCCTAATTATAAACTAGTATCTGCTAAATTGATCAAATGACTATTTTAAGAACTAGAGACTCAGACACCCGGTGCTAAATCAATCAAAAAAGAATACTACAATCCTGGGATAACTAAATCCTGGGATTAGTTATACCTTGATTTTATCCCAACCAAACATGGGATAAGCTCATCTCAAATTTCATTCCGGGATAAGTTATCCCTCCTCGATGTAACGATCCGATCGGTCATTTTGAGTACTAGCACTCCGTTCAACAGTCGGAGGCCATGAACAACTTCATTTCAGGTATTATGACTTGTACGCATAGTCGGAATTTAATTTCGGGAATTTCGGAGTTGATTTGGGAAGAGAATTCTCATTTCGGAAGCTTAAAGTTGAAAGAATGAACTAGGATTGGAATTTTGAGTAAATGACCTCGGAATCGGGATCTGAAGGTTCCAGCTGGTTCGTATGATGATTTCGGACTTAGGTGTATGCCTGGATTGAGTTTTGGATAACCCGGGAGCATTTTGGTGCCTTTTGTGGAAGTTAGCATTTTAGAAGGAATTTCTTAAGTTTGACTTGAAGTGTATTTCAGTGTTATCGATGTCCGTTTGGGATTTCGAGGCTGGGAATAGCTCCGTATGATGATTCTGGAGTTGGGAGCGCGATCGGAAGTGAATTCGAAAGTCCGTAGGCCATTTTGAAGCCATTTGGCTAAAGATAGAAATTTGAAGGTTTTTGAAGAGTTTAACCGGGGGTTGACTTTTTGATATCGGGGTCGGAATCAAATTCCGGAAGTTGGAATAGGTCCGTAATGTCGAATATGACTTGTGTGAAAAATTTGAGGCCAATCGGACGTGATTTGATAGGTTTAAACGTCGGAAATAGAAGTTTGAAATTTTAAAGTTCATAAACTTGAATTTGAGGTGTAATTCGTGATTTTAGCATTGTTTGATGTGATTTGAAGCCTCGAGCAAGTCCGGAATGTGTTTCAGGATTGGCTGGTATGTTTGATTGGGATTCTGGGGGCCTCGGGTGCATTCCGGATGATTAACGGATCAATTTTTGCCTTGAGAGGGTGGCTGGTTGCTGGTATTAGTGCAGCAGAGATTTACTCTATGCGATCACAATAGAGAGGATGCGACCGCATAGAGCAAATGTTGAGGGGCTGGAATTTGGCCTATGCGATCGCAGAAGAGGAGTTCTTTGGCCTATGCAATCGCATGGCTTGATGGTGCGAACGCATTGAAGGAATTTAGGGGGCGGCAGAGTTGCTCTATGCTATCGCAAGGATTTGAATGCGATCGCATAGAAGGTTTTCTGGGCAGTGTTGTTTTAAAATCCAATTTTGGCTCATTTCATTTCATTTTTCTTCCATGGGAGCGATTTTTGGAGCAACTTTGGAGCGTCCCTTTCATCATCAAGCGTGGGGTAAGTGATTTCTACTAGTTTTGTATTAAATACAAGTTTATACATGGAATTAATCATGAAAATTAGAGTAAATATTGAGGTTTCGGTTGAAAACCTAGAAAATGGTAATCTTGAATTTTAGCCACGATTTTGAGCATGTAATTAGGAGAAAATTATATATTTGAGTTCCTAAGGTCATGGGTAACCTTTATCTTCGATAAATTTTGGATTCCGGGCACCTGGGCCCGAGGGCATTTTGGTCATTTCACTAAACGAAGTTGGGAATTCGTATAATCTAAATTGTTAATAAGTATTTGAGTATATTCTCATTAGTTTATTGTTAATATGGCTAGTTTGGGTGCATTGTGCATTGGTTCAAGCCTTCGGAAGGATGTAGAATGCCGATTTCGAGTCTTCGGAGCGAGGTGAGTCTCCTTTCTAATTCTGTGAGGGGGAAATTACCCCATAGGTGAATTAAATTGATTATGTGCTCCCAGTTGTGCGGGCTACACGCGCACAGGGTGACGAGAGTCCGTGCGTAGCTATTATTATGCTATTGTCCGGGTAGTTTAGGACCCAAAAAGCATGTTATACTTGAATAAATTATGGACTCATTGATGACTTGGATTGTTAAATCACCTTTGATTAGTAAACGAATTTAAAAAGAGATTAAACATCTATTTTCTTCTGAACTTGCTAAACAGAGAATTGGCTTATTTGGATAATTATTCCTCGATAAAAAAATACTAATTGGCTATCTGAGCATGTATCTTATGTGTACCGCGTCGCATGGATGATTCCGAGCGGGGTAATAGATCACATTAAATTAATAATTGAATTTTCTAAAAGACTTAAGCTTTGTTTCTCTCAAAATT
>MU690959.1:0-18692 GCA_026770625.1 Nicotiana glauca
ACACTCTGTGCATCTTTTTGCACAGATCCAGGTGTTGGAGCAGCATTTGAGTAGTAGTAGCATTCTGGGAGTGAGATCCAGTCCATGGACATTCGAGGTAGCCTTACTGACGTCCGCAGGCCTGGAGTCCTTTCTACTTTATTCAGTTTGTTATCGTTGTACCGTAGCAAACAGTTTTATGTTTCATTCAAACCTTGTATTCAGTATTCTCTAGACGTTCGTGAGTATTGTGACACCAGTCTTGGGTAGAGGATTGTTAAGCTTCCGCATTTCTTTTAGTAAATTTTATTTGAGACTTCGCTTTATTGTTAAGCACTTCTTTATTGTTAATACTGTTGATGTTCGCTAAAAGAGGTAATTCATGATTGGCTTGCCTAGCTCCTAATAGTAGGTGCCATCATGACTCCCGAGGGTGGGAAAAATCCGGGTCGTGACAAGTTGGTATCAGAGCACTAGGTTACATAGGTCTCACAACTCACGGACAAACTCGGTAGAGTCTGAGGGATCGGTACTGAGACGTCTGTATTTATCCCCCAGAGGCTACAGAGTTAGAAAAGTTTCACATTTGTTCTTTCTTGTCGTGCGGTTCTGTTTCTCAAGTACCAATTGAATTTCTATTATGTTCCTCTGCAGATGGCGAGAACACGTTCTTCATCTTCTACCGTGCAGCAGTCCGAGCCCCCAGCAGTAGCTCCAGTGGCGGAGCCTCAGGTTGATTTGGATGAGGAGGTTCCAGCCCCAGCAGTCCCGTTGGGCCCAGTTCAGGTCCCAGAGGGGTTCATTGCCACCCCAGTTTTTCAGAACGCTCTAGTCCGATTGGAAGGCTTCGTGGAGAGTGTCATTTGAGCGGGTTTGCTTCCAGGAGTTCAGCCAGCGGTGGCAGGTTAGCCGAGTATAGTGGCTCAGGCTGGGAGTGAGATCACTTCTCAAGAGGCGGCCAATGTTGGCCGTAGAGATGAGATAGCTCTGCCACAGGGAGGTGGTCATGGGTCGGACAAGAGGCCCCGTCGCACAAGCAGGTTCAGTGGTGCCTCAACTGGAGGTAGAGGTACTTATGGTAGAGGCCATCCTCCCAGGCCCTTTCAGTCAGCTTCCCATGTCACTCATGGTACTTCAGGTGATCATTCAGGTCGACAGGGTCAGCCTCAGTTCCCTCAGTAGTCTCATGGATGTTATGAGTGTGGCGAGTATGGTCATCTCAAGAGGGTTTGCCCGATGTTGAGGGATGCTCAGCCGTAGCAGACGAGGTTTTTCCATGCTTGTGGTGATCCGAGGACATTGTCAGATATTGCCCTCGAGTTTATGGCAGCTTCCAGCATCAGAGTTCTCGTGCTATGATTCAAGCACCAGAGGTTCCACAACCTGCCCAACCAGCTAGAGGCGGGGGGAGAGGTGTTAGAGGTGGAGGTAGAGGTCTTAGAGGGGGAGTTCAGGTTGCCAGAGGTAGAGGCCAGCCAGCAGCTAGGCCAGAGGCTGAGTCTTCAGGTGCAGACATTATAGGTACCATTCTAACTTTTGTTAGAGATGCTTCAGTGCTATTTTACCCTTGGTTTACGTGTTCATATGTGTCATCCTATTTTGCACCCTACCTGGTTATGCCTAGTGATGCCTTGGGTATTCCTATTTATGTATCTACACGTAGGTGATTCTATAGTGGTCGATCAAGTTCATTGTTCCTGTATGGTAGTGTTTGAGGGTGTTGAAACCCGTGTTGATTTATTGCTCTTAGACATGGTGGATTTTGACGTCATATTAGGGGTGAATTGGTTGTCCCCGTATCATGCTATCTTGGATTGTCACGCCAAGACCATGACCTTGGCATTCCCAGATTTGCCCCGATTGGAGTGGAGAGGGACCTCAGGTCATGCCACCCGTTGTGATGACCCAAAGGGTCATCAGCTGTTTCCTTATTCATTCCGTGCTTCCGAGGCCTTGAAAACCTCATTTTTACTTGCCACAATTTGCGTGCGCAGTCCGGGCGCGTAGCCGGAAAGTATTATGTTGAAATATGTGAATTCTATGAAAAATATTTGAAGAATTTTGATATTAATATGTTTAAAGTTGACTTTGGTCAACATTTTGGGTAAACGGACCCGGACCCGAGATTGGACGGTCTTGGAAGGTCTGTAGAAAAATATGGGACTCGGGCATGTGCCTGGAGTCGAATTCCGAGGTCTAGAGCCCGAGGAAAGAATTTTTCTGTGAAATTGTTTTTTTGAATTTATTAAGGAAAAATGAAAATGAAAATTGATTAAAAGACTATGGTATCAGGCTCGTATTTCGGTTCCGACGCCCAGTACAAGTCTTAAATATGTGTTAAGCGCTTTCTGTAAAGTTTGGTCGAAATCGGACGTCATTTGACGTGTTTCGGACCTAAATATCTAAAGTTGGAAGTTTATGAAGTTTGAAATGAAAATGATGATTTTGAGGCTTGATTCATTGATGTTGATGTTATTTTGGTGATTTGATCGCACGAATAAGTCCGTAGCGTGTTCTTGAGGTTGTGTACATGTTTGGTTTGGAGCCCCGAGGGCTCAGGTGAATTTTGGATAGGCATCGGATTGCATTTCTCATGTTTTGAAAATCTGGTATTCCCAGCTCTGGTATCTTCGCATTTGCGAAGAAGTAATCGCAAATGCGATATTGCAAATGCGATATCGTAAATGCGACTACTTGATCGCAAATGCTATAAAATGGAGGCCCTGTATATGTCGCAAATGCGACAGGGATGTTCGCAAATGCGATAGTCCCCTCCCCCTTCTATGTTCGCAAATGCAACAAGAGGCTCGCAAATGCGAAGGGGTGCCTCCAGACCCAAGTTCGCAAATGCGAACTAAAATGTCGCAAATCCCAAGCCTGTATTGTTCACAAATGCGAACCTATGTTCGTATTTCCCATATCCGCAGCCAAGCAAATTTTATACTTAGCCAAATTTTCATCACTTTTCACCATTCTTTCAACACCCAAACACTATAAGCGAATTTTCAAGAGCAAACTTCATCCCAAATCATTTGTAAGTTGATTTTTACTCAATTCTTTCAATCTTTTTAATCATTAAACATGTTTTCCACTTAAAAACAAGGATTTTCATGGGTGAAATTGGGGTTTTTGGGTAGAACCTAGGTTTTCCATAAATTGGGGAGTTGGACCTCGATTTGAGTTCCAATTTCAAAACAAATTATATATTTGAATTCGTGGGGGAATGGGTAACCGGGTTTTGGTTCGAACCTCGGGTTTTGACCACATGGGCCTGGGGGTGATTTTGGGAAAAACTTGAGAAATTCATTCTTATGCATTCAAATTGATTCACATAGTGTTTATTAAAGTAATTGAGCAATTTGTGATTAGATTCGAACGAATTGGAGGTGGAACCGCGAGGTAAAGCGATAGTTGAGGATTAAGTGGATTTCAAGGCTTTGAGGTAAGTGTTTGGTTTAACCCTAGCTTGAGGGAATATGAGTTGAGTCTTGTTGCTAATTGCTATGTGATCGAGTACGATGTATAGGCATGGTGACGAGTATCTATACATTGGTGTCTATCATGACCGTAAATCCTTATAATGCGATTATCATGAATTGGTTGTGAATTTTATATCTATTGGAGGATTTCTATATGTCGTGAATAACATGTGAACGGTGATATGATTATTTGATTCCTAGGAGCATTGACTCGAATTTTGATACGAATGTTGAAAGTATATGAAATGACTTGATTCTTTGGAGCGTTGGCTCAAAATTGTAGAGTGGATTATGAGGTAAGAAAAGTAAGAAAGAGAAATATTTGTTGATTATTCCCTTGTCGGGACGTTTGGTTGCACTTGTTGGTTTCTTTTCCTTGCCGGGATTTTGTCAAATATTTGCTTATTTTTATGCCCCTTAATCATGATTGTTGTTTGGGAAGTCAGACTGTTAAATGACATTGAGGATCGGGTTCCGCGCCGCAACAATGATATTGAGGATTGGGTTGTATGCCGCAACAATGAAATATGAGGGTCGGGTTGCGCGCCGTAACAATGATACATGAACAATGATATGGGTCATGTTGCACGCCGCAATAGTGGTATTTGTGGATCGGGTTGCACGCCGCAACAGTTGTTGATACCAAGTGTTTATATTGAGTATTGATTTCCTAGTTCATCGTGAATCTAAGCTGCTTTAGTTTGTTACTCGGGATTACTGTTACTGCTGTTAACTCCCCATAGCATGTTTCCCCCTCCCCTATTGTTAGTTGTTTGGTATTACATTTCTGTTGTATATTTATAACTGCACAGGTTTATGTGGTGTCCAGTCTAGCCTCGTCACTACTTCGCCGGGGTTAGGCTAGACACTTACCAGCACATGGGGTCGGTTGTACTAATGCTACACTTCTGTGCATTTTTGCACAGGTCCAGGCTTTGAGGAGCAGTAGTAGCAGCATTAGTGCGGGAGTAGGCAATCATTTTCAAGAGACCGAGGTAGCCTTGCAGGCGTTCGCAGGCCCGACGTCTCTTCCTTATATTCTCTTTTAGACTGTTGCCTCCTTGTTTTCGAGACAAACAACTTATGTGTTTCTTTCAGACCTTTGTATTTAGTATATTCTTAGTTGTTCGTAAGTAATGTGACACCAAATCTTGGGTAGAGGCTATTATTGGTTGTTCCGCGTTTTGATTCGTATTTATAAATCAGACTTCCGCTATTGTTCTTATTAAATTTCATGTTCTGTATTGATGCTATAAACTGTTAAAATAATTGTTTAGTAATGGAAAGGTAATTGAGTAGGCTTTCCTAGCTACCATGAGTAGGCGCTATCACGATCCCGATGGTGGGAACTCCAGGTCATGACAAGTTGGTATGAGAGCACTAGGTTACATAGGTTTCACAACTCACAGACAAACTTAGTAGAGTCTGAAGGGTCGGTACGGAGATGTCTGTACTCGCTCCCCATGGTCTACTGAGTTAGGAAAAATCTCTCATTTGTTCTTTCTTGTCGTGCGATTTGGTTTCTCAATGCTGATTGAATTTCTACTCTGTTCTTTCGCAGATGGCGAGAACACGTGCTTCCTCATCCACCGATCAGCAGTCCGAGCCCCATCCAATTTCCTCTAGGGGTAGAGGACATAGCCATGCTAGGGGCCAAGGTAGGGGCAGAGCCCAGCCACCAGTAACAGCACCAGTAGCGGAGCCTCGGGTTGACCTTGACGAGGAGGTTCTGGCCCCAACCCAGACAATTTTGGTGGGCCCAGCTCAGGTCCCAGAGGAGTTTATTGCTACCCTAGTTCTTCAGGACGCCTTGGTCCGATTGGTTGGCCTCATGGAGAGTGTCACCCGAGTAGGATTGCTTCCTATAGCACCAGCCACTTCCCAGGCTGGAGGAGGAGCCCAAACTCCTGCTGTACGTACTCGGGAGCAGGTATCTCCTCTGACTCAGATTCCACCTATTCAGCCAACTGCGGCAGTTCAGCCAGGGATAGTTGCACAAGCCGTTGATGGAGCGGCTATGTCCGCAGATGCTTTATGGAGGCTGGACAGGTTCACCAAGCTCTTCACTGCTACATTCAGCGAAGTTTCTTCTGAGGACCCCCAGGATTTCTTATATAGCTGCCACGAGGTTCTTCAGAACATGGGCATTGTGGAGTTTAATGGAGTTGATTTTGCAGCTTTTCGTCTATCTGGATCTGCCAAGACTTGGTGGAGGGATTACTGTTTAGCCAAACCAGCAGAGTCACCGCCTTTGACTTGGGATTAGTTTTCAGAGTTGTTTCTAGAAAAGTTCCTTCCGTTACTCAGAGGGACGCTTACCGAAGGCAGTTTGAGCGCCTCCAGGAGTCTATTATGGTCACACAGTATGAGACCCAGTTTATCGATCTAGCTCGCCATGCCCTCGTCATACTCCCCACTGAGAGGGAGAGGGTGGGGAGATTTATTGATGGTTTGATTCAGCCTATTCGTCTTTAGATGGCCAGAGAGGCAGGTAGTGACATTACTTTTCAGGAGCGGCCAATGTGGCCCGGAGGATCGAGATGGTTCTGCCATAGGGGGCGGTCATAGGGAAGACAAGAGACCCCATCACTCAGGTCGATTCAGTGGTGCCTCATCTGGAGGAAGGGATTCTTATGATAGGGGCCAGCCTTCCAGACCCTTTTAGTCAGCCCTCCAGGTTTCGCAGGGTGCCCCAGGTGATCGTGGTTTTCGTGGGCATTATTTCGATCAGCAGTCACTCAGCGCACTGCCAGCTCCTATCAGTGCACTGCCTCTTCAAAGTTTTCGTGGAGGTCATTCGGGTCATCAGGGCCAGTCTTATTGTACAGAGGGATGTTATGAGTGTGGTGAGTATGGTCATATCAGGAGAGCTTGCCCGAGATTGAGGGGTACGCAGTCGCAGCAGCAGGGTCCTCACCCCGTGATTTAGGCACCAGGTGACCCACAGCCTGCCCATCCAGCCAGGGGCGGGGGTAGGGATCATAGAGGTGGAGGTCGAGACTGTAGAGGTGGAGGCCGGAACTCCAAAGGTAGGGGTCAACCGGTGGTCGATCATTCCAGAGACGTGGTTCGGGGAGGTAGGGCTGAGCCCCAATTTTATGCTTTGACAGCCAGACCAGAGGCTGAGTCATCAGATGCCGTTATTACAGGTACTATTCTGGTTTGTAATAGAGATGTGTCAGTGCTATTTTGACCCTGGGTCTACATATTCATATGTGTCATCTTATTTTGCACCTTCCTAGCTATGTCTAGTTATGCTTTTGACATTCCTGTTTATGTATCTACGCCGTGAGTGACTCTATAGTAGTCGACCGCGGTTCCTATGTGGTTGTGTTTGAGGATCTTGAGACACGAGTTGATTTATTGCTTTTAGATATGGTGGATTTCGACGTCATATTAGGGATGGATGGTTGTCCCCGTATCATGCTATCTTGGATTGTCATGCCAAGACCGTGATCTTGGCTTAGCCAGAATTGCCCTAACTAGAGTGGAAAGGGACCTCAGGTCATGCCACCCGTAGTGTTATTTCATATGTTAAGGCTCGATGCATGGTCGAGAAGGGGTGTTTATCTTATCTGGCGTATGTTCGCGACTCATGCGCAGATGTTCCTTCTATTGACTCTGTTCCTATTGTTCGAGAGTTCCCCGAGGTCTTCCCTTCAGACCTTCCGGGTATGCCGCCCGACAGGAATATTGATTTCTACATTGATCTGGCTCCGGTCACACAGCCCATTTCTATCCTGCCGTATAGTATGGCCTCGCCAGAATTGAAGGAGTTAATGGACTAGTTGCAGGATTTACTAGGGAAGGGTTTTATCAGGCCAAGTGTTTCTCCTTGGGGTGCGCCGGTGTTATTTGTAAAAAAGAAGGATGGTTCGATACGGATGTGTATTGATTACCGGTAATTGAACAAAATGATGATAAAGAACAAGTATCCACTGCCGATGATTGATGATTTGTTTGACCAGCTTCAGGGAGCAAGGGTGTTTTCAAAGATAGACTTGAGATCTGGCTACCATTAGCTGGGGATTAGGGCGTCTGATGTCCCTAAGACAACATTTCGCACTCGGTATGGGCATTATGAGTTTTTGGTCATGTCATTCGGATTGACCAATGCCCCAGCAACATTTATGGAGTTGATGAATCGAGTTATCAGGCCATATCTAAACTTATTCATGATAGTCTTTATTGATTATATTCTAGTGTACTCCCGCTGCCAGAAAGAGCACGAGCAGCACCTCGGAGTGGTTCCTCAGACTTTGAAGGATAGTCAATTATATGCTAAGTTTTCGAAGTGTGAGTTTTGGTTGAGTTCAGTTGCATTTCTGGGTCATATTGTATCAGCAGAGGGTATTCAGGTGGACCCGAAGAAGATTGAGGCAGTCAGGAATTGGCCTCGACCAGCTTCAGTGACCGAGATTCGGAGTTTCTTAGGGTTAGCAGGTTATTACCGTCGGTTCGTAGAGGGATTTTCTTCTATTATAGCCCCGATGACCAGTTGACCCTGAAGGGTACCCAGTTTAGATGGTCAGATGAGTGTAAGGCGAGCTTTCAGAAGCTTAAGACAGCTCTGACTACGGCACCAGTATTGGTTTTGCCCACGGGTTCAGGGCCTTACACAGTCTATTGTGATGCTTCCCGTATTGGGATTGGAGCAGTATTGATGCAGGATGGCAAAGTCATTGCCTATACTTTGAGACAGTTGAAGATCCACGAGAAGGATTATCCGGTTCATGACCTAGAGTTGGCAGCTGTTGTTCATGCTTTGAAGATTTGGAGTCATTATCTATATGGCATGACGTGTGAGGTGTAAACGGATCACAAGAGCCTTCAGTACCTGTTCAAGCAGAAGGAGTTGAATGTGAGGTAGCGAAGGTCGTTAGAGTTGTTGAAAGATTATGATGTTACTATCTTGTATCACCCAGGTAAGGCCAATGTGGTGGCCGATGCATTGAGTAGGAAGTCCGCCAGTATAGGTAGTCTTGCTTATATCCCGGTCAGCCAGAGACCGCTTGCTTTAGATGTTCAGGCTTTGGCCAATCGACTGGTGAGATTAGATATTTCTGAGCCTATCCGAGTGTTAGCTTGCACGGTCGCTCGTTCTTTTCTATTGGAGTGTATCCGTGACCGACAGTTTGATGATCCTCATTTGTGTGTCCTGAGAGACACGGTGCAGCGTGGAGGTGCCACGAAGGTGACCTTAGAGGATGATAGTATTTTGAGATTGCAGGGGCGAGTTTGTGTGCCCAATGTCGATGGGATCCAAGATCTGATCTTAGCGGAGGCCCATAGTTCTTGGTATTCTATTCACCCGGGCACCGCGAAGATGTATCAGGATTTGCGGCAGCATTATTGGTGGCGTAGGATGAAGAAGGATATTGTTGCGTATGTGGCTCTATGTTTTAACTGTCAGCATGTCAAGTACGAGCATCAAAGGCCCTGTGGTTTGTTTCAGAGGATTGAGCTTCCCGAGTGGAAGTGGGAGAGGATTACCATGGATTTCATTATTGGACTTCCATTGACTCGGAAGAAGTTTGATGCTATTTGGGTCATTGTTGATAGGCTGACCAAGTCAGTGCATTTCATCCCAGTGGCAGTCTCCTATTCATCCGAGAGGTTAGCTGAGATTTATATCCAGGAGATTGTCTGCCTTCATGGTATGTCGGTATCCATCATTTCAGACCGAGGTACGCAGTTTACATCGTGCTTCTGGAGAGCAGTTCATCAAGAGTTGGGCACCCAGGTTCAGTTGAGCACAGCATTCCATCCTCAAACGGACGGTCAGTCCGAGAGGACTATACAAATTTTGGAGGATATGCTCTGAGCTTGCGTCATTGATTTTAGAGGCTCGTGGGACCAGTTTTTGCCTCTAGCAGAGTTCGCCTACAACAGTAGCTACCAGTCCAGCATTCAGATGGACCCATATGAGGTGCTATATGGTAGGCGATATTGGTCTCCAGTCGGATGGTTTAAGCCGGGAGAGGCTCGGTTATTGGGTACAGACTTAGTTCAGGAGGCCTTAGATAAGGTCAGGATCATTCAGGAGAGGCTTCATTCAGCTCAGTCTAGGCAGAAGAGTTATGCAGACCGTAAGGTCCGAGATGTAGCTTTTATGGTTGGTGAGTGGGTATTGCTCCAGGTGTCGCCTATGAAGGGTGTGATGAGGTTCAGAAAGAAGGACAAGCTTAGCCCTAGGTACACTGGTCCATTTGAGATTCTTGATCGAGTAGGAGAGGTGGCTTATAGACTTGCATTGCCACCTAGCTTATCAGCCGTGCATCCAGTTTTTCATGTGTCTATGCTTCGGAGGTATCACGGCGATCCTACCCATGTGTTAGACTTCAGCACTGTCCAGTTGGACAAGGATTTATCTTATGAGGAGGAGCCGGTAACTATTTTAGACAGGCAGGTTCGTCAATTGAGATCTAGGAGTTTTCCCTCTGTTCGTGTTCAGTGGAGAGGTCAGTCGCCTGAGGCCTCGACCTAGGAGTCCGAGTCTGATATGCGGAGCCGTTATCCATATCTGTTCCCCGACTCAGGTACTTCTTTCTTTTGTCCGTTCGAGGCCGAACGGTTGTTTTAGAGGTGGAGGATGTGACGACCCAAAGGGTCATCACCTGTTTCCTCATTCGTTCCATGCTTTCGAGGGCTTGAAAACCTCATTTCGTGCACAGTCCGGGCGCATAGCCGGAAAGCTTTTATGTTGAAATATGTGAATTTTGTGGAAAAAAATTTGAAGAATTTTGATATTAATATGATTAAAGTTGACTTTGGTCAACATTTTGGGTAAACGGACCCAGACCCGAGATTGGACGGTCCCGGAAGGTCCGTAGAAAAATATAGGACTCGGGCATGTACCCGGAGTCGAATTGCGAGGCCTAGAACCTGAGGAAAGAATTTTGAAGTGAAATTCTTTTTCCGAAATTATTAAGGAAAAATGGAAATAATAATTGATTAAAAGACTATGGTATCGGGCTCATATTTTGGTTCTGATGCCCAATACAAGTCTTAAATATGTGTTAAGCGCTTTCTGTAAAGTTTGGTCGAAATCGGACGTCATTTGACGTGTTTCGGACCTAAATATCTAAAGTTGGAAGTTTATGAAGTTTGAAATGAAAATGATGATTTTGAGGCTTGATTAATTGATGTTGATGTTATTTTGGCGATTTGATCGCACGGATAAGTCCGTAGGGTGTTCTTGAGGTTGTGTACATGTTTGGTTTGGAGCCCCGAGGACTCGGGTGAATTTTGGATAGGCATCGGATTGCATTTCTCATGTTTTGAAAATCTGGTATTCCTAGCACTGGTATCTTCGCATTTGCGATGAAGAAGTAATCGCAAATGCGACTTGGAGGCCCTGTATATGTTGCAAATGCAACAGGGATGTTCGCAAATGCGATAACCCCCCCTGTGTTCGCAAATGCGACAAGAGGCTCACAAATGCGAAGGGGTGCCTCTAGACCCAAGTTCGCAAATGTGAACTATAATGTCGCAAATCCCAAGCCTGTATTGTTCGCAAATAGGTTCGCATTTCCCATATCTACAGCCCAGCAAATTTTATACTTAGCCGAATTTTCATCACTTTTCACCATTCTTTCAAAACCCAAACACCATAGGCGATTTTTCAAGAGCAAACTTCATCCCAAATCATTTGTAAGTTGATTTTTACTCAATTCTTTCAATCTTTATCATTAAACATGTTTTTCACTTGAAAACAAGGATTTTCATGGGTGAAATTGGGGTTTTTGGGTAGAACCTAGGTTTTCCATAAATTGGGGAGTTGGACCTCGATTTGAGGTCCGATTTCAAAATAAATTACATATTTGAATTCGTGGGGGAATGGGTAATTGGGTTTTGGTTCGAACCTCGGGTTTTGACCACGTGGGCCCAGGGGCGATTTTGGAAAAAACTTGGGAAATTCATTCTTATGCATTCAAATTGATTCACATAGTGTTTATTAAAGTAATTGAGCAATTTGTGATTAGACTCAAATGAATTGGAGGTGGAACCGCGAGGTAAAGCGATAGTTGAGGATTAACTGGATTTCAAGGCTTTGAGGTAAGTGTTTGGTTTAACCCTAGCTTGAGGGAATAGGAGTTGAGTCTTGTTGCTAATTGCTATGTGATCGACTACGATGTACAGGCATGGTGACGAGTATCTATACATTGGTGTCTAGCATGACAGTGAGTCTTTATAATGCGATTATCATGAATTGGTTGTGTATTTCATATCTATTGGAGGATTTCTATATGTCGTGAATAACATGTGAACGGTGATATGATTATTTGATTCCTAGGAGCATTGGCTCGAATTATGATATGAATGTTGAAAGTATATGAAATGACTTGATTCTTTGGAGCAGTTGCTCAAAATGGTAGAGTGGATTATGAGGTAAGAAAAGTAAGAAAGAGAAAGCGTTGTTGATTATTCCCTTGCCGGGACATTTGGTTGCACTTGTTGGTTTCTTTCCCTTGCCGTGATTTATTCAAATATTTGCTTATTTTTATGCCCCTTAATTGTGACTGTTGTTTGGAAAGTCAGACTGTTAAATGACATTGAGGATCGGGTTGCGCGCCGTAAGAATGATATTGAGAATCGGGTTGCACGCTGCAACAATGATATATGAGGGTCGGGTTGCGTGCCGCAACAATGATACATGAACAATGTTATGGGTCATGTTGCACGCCGCAACAGTGGTATTTGTGGATCGGGTTGCACGCCACAATGATGGTAACTATGGACCGAGTTGCATGCCGTAACAGTTGTTGATACCAAGTATTTATATTAAGTATTGATTTCCTTGTTCATCGTGAATCTAAGCTGATTTAGTTTGTTACTCGGGATTACTGTTACTGTTGTTAACTCACCATAGCATGTTTCCCCTCCCTTATTGTTAGTTGTTTGGTATTATGTTTCCGTTGTATATTTATAACTGCACAGGTTTATGTGGTGTCTAATCTAGCCTCTTCACTATTTTGCCGGGGTTAGGCTAGACACTTACCAGCACATGGGATCGGTTGTGCTGATGCTACACTTCTGTGCATATTTGCACAGGTCTAGGCTTTGAGGAGCAGCAACATTAGTGCGGGAGTAGGCGTTCATTTTTGCGAGACCGAGGTAGCCTTGCAGGCATCCGCAGGCCCGGCATCTCTTCCTTATGTTCTCCTTTAGACTGTTGCCTCCTTGTTTTTGAGACAAACAACTTATGTGTTTCTTTTAGACCTTTGTATTTAGTATATTCTTAGTAGTTCGTGAGTAATGTGATACCAAATCTTGGGTAGAGGCTATTATTGGCTGTTCCGCATTTTGATTCGTATTTATAAATTAGACTTCCGCTATTGTTCTTATTAAATTTCATGTTCTGTATTGATGCTATAAACTATTAAAATAATTGTTTAGTAATGGAAAGGTAATTGAGTAGGCTTGCCTAGCTACCACGAGTAGGCGCCATCACGATCCCGATGGTGGGAAATCCGGGTCGTGACACCCGCAATGTTATTTCATATGTGAAGGCTCAACGCATGGTCGAGGATGGGTGTTTAGCTTATCTGGCGTATGTTCACAATTCCAGCATATAGGTTCCTTCTAGTGATTCTATTCCTATTGTTCGGGAGTTCCCCGAGGTTTTCCCTTCTGACCTGCCCGGTATGCCGCCCGACAGGGATATTGATTTTTGTATTGATCTAGCCCTAAGCACTCGACCCATTTCTATCTCGCCGTATTGCATGGCCCCGCAAAAGTTGAAGGAGTTAAAGAACTAGTTGCAAGATTTGCCAGAGAAGGGTTTAATCAGGCCTAGTGTTTCTCCTTGGGGTGCGCCAGTATTAGTTGTGAAGAAAAAGGATGGATCGATGAAGTTATGCATTGATTACCGACAATTGAACAAAGTGACGGTTAAAAACAAGTATCCACTACCGAAGATTGATGATTTGTTTGACCAGCTTCAGGGTGCGAAGGTGTTTTCAAAGATAGACTTGAGATCGGGCTACCATCAATTGAGGATTAGGGCATCTGATGTCCCTAGGTCAGCATTCCGCACTCATCATGGGCATTATGAGTTTTTGGTCATGTCATTTGGGTTGACCAATGCCCCAGCAGCATTTATGGAGTTGATGAACCGAGTGTTCAAGCCTTATTTGGATTTGTTCGTGGTAGTCTTTATTGATGATATTCTGATGTACTCTCGCAGCCAGGAGGAGCACGAGCAGCACCTCAGAGTGGTTCTTCAGACTTTGAAGGATAGTCAGTTATATGCTAAGTTCTCGAACTGTGAGTTCTGGTTGAGTTTGATTGCATTTTTGGGTCACGTTGTATCAGCAGAGGGTATTTATATGGACCTGAAGGATATTGAGGCAGTCAAGAACTGACTTCGACCAGCATCAGCTACAGAGATTCGGAGTATTGTTGGGGTTAGCAGGTTACTACCATCAGTTCGCGGAGGGATTTTCATCTAATGCAGCCCCGATGACCAGATTGACCCAAAAGGGTGCCCAGTTCAGATGGTCAGATGAGTGTGAGGTGAGATTTCAGAAGCTCAAGACAGCCCTGACTACGGCATCGGTATTGGTTTTGCCCACAAGGTCAGGGCCTTATACAATTTATTGTGATGCTTCCCGTATTGGGCTTGGTACGGTATTGATGCAGGATGGCAAAGTCATTGCTTATGCTTCAAGGCAATTGAAGATCCATGAGAAGAATTATCCGGTTCATGATCTAGAGTTGGCAGCCATTGTTCATGCTTTGAAGATTTGGAGGAACTATTTATGTGGTGTGACGTGTGAGGTGTACACTAATCACAAGAGTCTGCAATACTTGTTCAAGCAGAAGGAATTGAACTTGAGGCAGCAAAGGTGGTTGGAGCTATTGAAGGATTATGATGTTACTATTTTGTACCACCCGGGGAGAGCTAATGTGGTGGCCGATGCATTGAGTACGAAGTCCGCCAGCATGGGTAGTCTTGCTTATATTTTGTTCAGCTAGAGACCACTTACTTTGGATGTTCAGATCTTGCCCAATCGGTTTGTGAGGTTGGACATTTCTGAGCCTAGTAGGGTGTTAGCTTGCACGGTCGCTCGTTCTTCATTATTGGAGAGTATCAGTGATCGGCAATTTGATGATCCCTATTTGTGTGTCCTGAGAGACACGGTGCAGCGTAGAGGTGCCACGAAGGTGACTTTAGAGGATGATAGTGTTTTGAGATTGCAGGGGCGAGTTTGTATGCCCAATGTCGATGGGATCCAAGATCTGATCTAGTGGAGGCCCATAGTTCCCGATATTCTATTCACCCGAGCGCCGCGAAGATGTACCAGGACTTGCGGCAACATTATTGGTGGCGTAATATAAAGAAAGATATTGTTGCATATGTGGCTCGGTGTTTGAACTGTCAGCAGGTCAAGTATGAGCATCAGAGGCCTGGTGGTTTATTTCAGAGGATTGAGCTTCCCGAGTGGAAGTGGGAGAGGATTACCATGGATTTCATTACTAGACTTCCGATGACTCGGAAGAAGTTTGATGCTATTTGGGTCATTGTTGATAGGCCGACCAAGTCAGTGCATTTTATTCCTGTTGCAGCCACTTATTCATCGGAGAGGTTAGCTGAGATCTACATCCGAGAGATTGTTCGCCTTCATGGGGTGCCAATATCTATCATTTCGGACCGGGGAACGCATTTTACCTCGCGCATCTGGAGTGTAATTCAACAGGAGTTAGGCACCCAGGTTCAGTTGAGCATATCGTTTCATCCTTAGACGGACGGCCAGCCCGAGAGGGCCATTCAGATATTGGAGGATATGCTCCGAGCCTGTGTCATTGATTTTGGAGGCTCGTGGGACCAATTTTTGCCTTTAGTAGAGTTCGCCTACAACCATAGCTACCAGTCCAACATTCAGATGTCTCCATATGAGGCGTTGTATGGTAGGCGATGTCGGTCTCGAGTCGGATGGTTTGAGCGGGAGAGGCTCAGTTATAGGGTACAAATTTAGTTCATGAGGCCTTGGATAAGGTCAAGATCATTCAGGACAGGCTTCATTCGGCTCAATCGCGGCAAAAGAGTTATATGGATCGTAGGGTTCGAGATGTAGCTTTCATGGTTTGTGAGCAGGTCTTGCCCCGAATGTCGCCCATGAAGGGCGTGATGAGATTTGGGAAGAAGGGCAAGCTTAGCCCTAGATTCATTGGCCCAATTTGAGATTCTCGATCATGTGGGGGAGGTGGCTTACACACTTGCCTTGTCGCCCAGCTTGTCAGTCGTGCATCCAGTGTTTCATGTGTCCATGCTTCGGAGGTATCACGGCGATCCAGACCACGTGTTAGATTACATCACAGTCCAGTTGGACAAGGATCTGTCTTAGGAGGAGGAGCCGGTAGCTATCCTAGACCGGCAGGTTCGAAAGTTGAGGTCGAAGAGTTTTCCTTCAGTGCGTGTCCAGTGGAGATGTCAGCCTCCTGAGGCCTCGACCTGGGAGTCCGAGTCTGATATTCGGAGCCGCTATCCTCATCAATTTCCCAACTCAGGTATTTCTTTCTTTTGTCCGTTCGAGGACGAACGGTTGTTTTAGAGGTGGAGAATGTGACGACCCAAAGGGGTCATCACCTGTTTTCTCTTTCATTCTGCACTTCCGAGGCCTTGAAAACCTCATTTTTACTTGCCTCGATTCACGTGCATAGTCCGGGCGCGTAGCCAGAAAGATTGCATGTTAAATTCTGTGAAAAATTTCAAAATATAGATTTAAAATGATTAAAGTTGACTTCGATCAACATTTTCGGTAAACGGACCCGGACTCATGATATGACAGTCCCGAAGGGTCCGTAGAAAAATATGGGACTCGGGCATGTGCCCGGAGTCAAAATCCGAGGTCAAGAGCCCGAGAAAAAAAAATTCTGTGAAATTGTTTTTCTGAAATTATTAAGGAAAATAGAAATGAAAATTGATTAAAAGACTATGGTATCGGGTTCGTATTTTGGTTCCGACACCCAGAACAAGTCTTAAATATATGTTAAGCACTTTCTGTAAAGTTTGGTCGAAATCGGACGTCATTTGACGTGTTTTCAGACCTAAATATCTAAAGTTTGAAGTTTATAAAGTTAGAATGAAAAATTATAGTTTTGGGGTTTGATTCAATGATTTTGATGTTATTTTGGCGGTTTGATCGCTCGAGTAAGTTCTTAGGATGTTGTTGAGTTAGTGTGTGTGATTGGTTAGGAGCCCCAAGGGCTCGAGAGTGTTTTCGGAGGTGTTCGGGGTAGTTTTGGACTTGGTGAGTTAGCAGATTTTCTGCAATTTTTACACAGGGATTTTCTTCATCGCGTTCGCATTAGTCCCCTCGCGTTCACGTAGTTCGTTGTCTTACCACTTCGCGTTCGCCTCTTGAACCTCGCGAACGCGTAAGCCAAATTCAGGGCCCCAGTAATTCCCTTCTTCGCGTTCGCGTTCTGGCCATCTCGATCGCGATGGTTTGCTGTTTCCTCTATTGCGTTCGCGTCTCTTGATACGCGTTCGCGTAGGCCAACCTTGGGCCCCACCAATTTTACCCTTCACGTTCGCAGCCTCACTTGCGAACGCGATGCTTCCAGTTCCCCCTGTTTTGCGAACGTGACCCTTATGTCACGAACGCATAGAACAAATTCGTCTAGTGATTTTTAAAGTCTAAAAACAGACCCATTACGGGATTATTCCCATTCTTTCATAAAACTTGTCTTCTCCAAGCTCTATGGGCGATTTTTGAAGCTCTTCTTCACCAAAGTCTTTGGGTAAGTAATTTCCCACCTAATTTCTTCACTCTTCTTCATTAATTACTAAAATCCTAGACCTAAATCACAAAATCAAAGTAGAAATTAAGTTTTTTGGGTAGAGTTAGGGTTTTGAGAATTTTGGGTGATTCAACCTCAATTTTGGGTCGAATCTTAAAACATATTGCATATTTGAACTCGTGGGGTTATGGGTGATTGGGTTTTGGTCCAAGCCTCGTGTTTGGACCATGTGGGCCCGGTGCCGAATTTTGGTATTTTTGGAAGAATGCTAGGAAATTCATATCTAGGCTATGGGATGTTTCCATTGAGTCTTTATTGATATTATTGAATTAATTATGCCTAGATATCGTTGATTCGGAGTCGGATTGTAGAGGAAAGACGGTATTTGAGGATTGATTGCTATTCTTTGGACCGAGGTAAGTGTTTGATCTAACTTTGGCTTCAGGGAATAGGTTTAGAGTATTATTTGCTAATTGCTAAATGTTAAGTACGGTATATAGGCATGGTGACAAGTATCTATACACCGGTATCTAGCATGACCGTGAGTCCTTATTTGTGCTTATTTGAGATTTGGTAGTGACTCTTCCTTGTTAATTGATGGTTTCTATATGATATGAAGAGAATGAGAAGGAAATATGATTTGTAAACTCCTTGGAGCGTTGGTTCGATTATTGACTTGATTATAAAGTAAGAAATGAGCGTAATAGAAAGAGATGTGATTATTCCCTTGTCGGGATGTCTTGAGTATATTGATTATCTCCCTTGCTGGGATTTAGATATTTTTATTTTGTTCTCCCTTGCCGGGATATTAATGTTGTTTGTCTATCCCCTCGCCCTATTTGGTTGTGATTGTTGTTTGGGTGAGGAAGAGTGATTATGCACGAAGGGTCATTCCGTGCCATGTTTGATTATTATTGCACGAAGGAACATTCCATGCCATGTTTGATTATTATTGCATGAAGGAACATTCCGTGCCATGTTTTGATTATATTTGCACGAAGGATCATTCCATTCCATATTTGATTATATTTGCACGAAGGATCATTCCGTGCCATGTTTGATTATTATTGCACGAAGGAACATTCCGTGCCATGTTTGATTATTATTGCACGAAGGAACATTCCGTGCCATGTTTGATTATTATTGAACGAAGGAACATTCCGTGCCATGTTTTGATTATATTTGCACAAAGGATCATTCCGTGCCATGTTTGATTATATTTGCATGAAGGATCATTCTGTGCCATGTTTGATTATTATTACACGAAGGAACATTCCGTACCATGTTTGATTATATTTGCACGAAGGGACATTTCGTGCCATGTTTTGATTATTAATGCACGAAGGGATATTCTGTGCCATGTTTGATTTATTACTCTCGTTGACTTTGTAGTTGCATTATTTCATTCCTTATTTATTTACCTTGTATTCTAAACTGCTACAGCCCCTACAACATGCTCCCCTCCCTCGTGACTTGTTAAATTTT
>MU690959.1:25287-44197 GCA_026770625.1 Nicotiana glauca
TATATATATATATATATATATATATATATATATATATATATATATATATATATTTGAACTGCACAGGTTTGTTTGGTAGTCCGGCCTAGCCTCGTCACTACTTCGCCGGGGTTAGGCCAGGCACTTACCAGCACATGCGGTCGGTTGTGCTGATGCTACACTCTGTGCATCTTTTTGCACAGATCCAGGTGTTGGAGCAGCATTTGAGTAGCAGTAGCATTCTGGGAGCGAGATCCAGTCCAGGGACATTCGAGGTAGCCTTGCTGACGTCCGCATGCCTGGAGTCATTTCTACTTTATTCAGTTTGTTATCGTTGTACCGTAGCAGATAGTTTTATGTTTCATTAAAACCTTTTATTTAGTATTCTCTATACATTCATGAGTATTGTGACACCAGTCTTGGGTAGAGGATTGTTAAACTTCTGTATTTCTTTTAGTAAATTTTTTTTGAGACTTTCGCTTTATTGTTAAGCACTTCTTTATTTTTAATATTGTTGATGTTCGCTAAAAGTGGTAATTGATGATTGACTTGCCTAGCTCCTGGTAATAGGCACCATCACGACTCCTGAGGGTGGGAAAAATTCGGGTCGTGATAGGTATTAGGAGTTCAGTGGTTGTTAACATTGGGGGATATCAAAATGAAATTCAGAACACTTACCATGGAGTTTTATTACAAGGGAAGGAAGCATGTACTTAGAGGAGCAAGAAAGCAAATTATGAAGACTGGAGCTGGAAAATTGGCCAGAATTTCAGGTAATCAATCTGAATTATGCATGATACAAGTAATGCATGTTATGTGTAATGAAGTACAATGTTATTCTGTGGAAACTAAGGAGACATGTGAACAAGATCCTAGACTACTAAACTTGATAGATGAGTTTAGGGAATTGTTCAAAGAACCTACTTAGCTACCACCATCTGGAGGAGTGTTTGATCATAGAATTGTTCTTCAAATAGGAACTGAACCTATAAATAAAAGACAATATAGATACTCCTCAGTCAAGAAGGATATTATTGAGACCTTAGTAAAACAAATGCTAGATCAAGGTATTATTCAACCAAGTAGCAGTCCCTTTGTTGCACTTGTAGTTTTGGTTGGAAAGAAAGATGGTACATGAAGACTGTGTGTTGATATAGAAATTTGAACAAGCAAACAGTGAAAAACAATTTCCATATTCCCATTGTAGATGACTTACTTGATGAGCTAGGACGATCTAAAATCTTCTTAAAAATAGATTTGAGATCTAGTTATCATCAACTAAGAATGGCAGTTGAACATATACCAAAGACTGCTTTTAGAGCTCATGCTTGTCATTATGAGTATTTAGTAATGCCTTTTGGTTTGTCAAGTGCTCCTGCAACTTTTCAAGGATTAATGAACTCAGTTTTTCAGAAGTTCCTTAGGAAGTATGTCCTGGTCTTTTTTTATGACATACTAATATATAGCAGCAACATGGATCATCATCTATTACACTTGAAATCTATTTTTGGGGAACTGAAGAAACATCAACTATTTGCTCAGCAGAGCAAATGTTTCTTTGGGGTCCAAAAAATCGAATACTTGGGGCATTTTATCGCTGCTGAAGTTGTTTCAACTAATCCACAAAAGATAGAAGCTGTAAAAGAGTGTCCTGTACCTAATACTATTAAATAGCTGAGAGGATTCCTTGGGCTAGCTGGTTACTATAGGAGATTTATCAGAGGGTTTGGGTCTATTAGCAAACCATTAACTGACCTCCTCAAGAAGGACAGTTTCAAATGGTCACTTACTGCTTCAGAAGCCTTTGAGAAACTGAAGAGTGCATTGATTCAAGCTCCAGTGTTGGCACTACCTGATGCTAACAAGACCTTTGTTGTTGAAACTGATGCAAGTGGACATGATATAGGAGCCGTTCTAATGTAGCAAGGGCATCCTATTGCTTTTATCAGTAGAGCACTTTCCCCCAAGCATGCTTCTCTTTCAGTTTATGATAGGGAACTTTTGGCTATTGTTCATGCTATCACAAAATGGTCTCAGTACCTACTTGGCCAGAAATTTATTATAAGGATTGATCAAAGGGCCCTTAAATTTCTAATAGAGCAGAAATTATACATAAATTCTCAACTTATGTGGCTTACTAAGCTAATGCCTTTTGACTATGTTATTGAGTACAAGAAAGGGGTGGAGAACAAAGTAGCAGATGCCCTATCTAGGGTACCTGGAGCTAAGTTATTTTCCTTAGTGCTTTCCACAAATAGCTCAGAGTTATTGCACACCATCTTTGATAGCTGGAACATATATGCTGACTTGAAGGCTCTTATTACTCAATTACAAACCAATCCAACCAGTCACAGTCAATTCACATGGATGCACAATCAATTGAGAAGGAAAGGGAAACTAGTAGTTGGGAAGGACATTCAGTTTAGAAGGAACATCATATCATTGTGGCATTCTACTCCTCAAGCTGGTCATTTTGGCATAGAAGCAACACTCAAGAGGATTTTGTCATTATTTTACTGGAAGGGAATTAGAGAAGATGTTAAGCTTTTTATTCAAAGATGTGATATTTGTCATAGAAATAAGGCAGATTTGGCAGCATATCCGGGTCTTCTACAACCACTTCCTATTCCTGAGGTAGTTTGGTCTCAAATTAGTATGAACTTCATAGATGGCCTTCCTAAATAATAAGGTTATGAAGTCATATTAGTCATAGTGGATCTATTGAGTAAATATGGTCATTTTATTCCCTTGAAACATCCATATACTGCTCAATCTATGGCAAAAGTATTCATGGAGATCATATACAAACTACATGGATTACCAGGTTCCGTAGTAAGTGACAGGGATGCAGTATTTCTAAGCACATTTTGGCAGGAGCTATTTGCAATTCAGGGAGTTCAATTAAACACCTCAACAACTTATCACCCTCAGTCAGATAGCCAAACTGACGTCCTAAATAGGTGTTTAGAAACTTATCTAATGTGCTTCTGTTCTGAAGAAGCCACAGATTGGTATTCCTATTTACAATTGGCTGAGTATTGGTATAATACTTTCTTCCACACTGCCATAAAAACTACACCTTATGAGGCATTGTATGGCAGGCCACCACCACTTCATCTACCTTATCTACCAGGAGAATCAACCTTCACAAAGGTTGATAACACCTTGCTCAATAGGGAGATGAAGCTCCAATTACTACAACATTATCTATTGAGAGCTCAACTCAGGATGAAACATCAGGCTGACAATCACAAAAGTGACAGGAATTTTGAAGTAGGAGATTGGGTATACTTCAAGGCTCAAACTTACAAACAAGTAACTGTTACATCACAACCTTTCCACAAATTAGCTTCCAAATATTATGGACCTTTCAAGATTGTTAAGAAGGTAGGTCCTGTAGCATACACCATTTTGTTTCCACTATCAGTTAAGATACACCCCACTGTACATGTTTCTCTCCTAAAAAAATGCTATGAGTTACCTTCCCAAATTACCTACCCTCATACAAACGACATTGCTGATCCTAATTGTGAAGAGCCAGAAGCTATTTTACAGAGAAGTATTATTAAGAAAGAAAATAAGGTTGTTGCCCAGGTTCTAGTTAAATGGACAGGTCTACCAGCTGATAATTCAACTTAGGAGTTCTTCAATGCCTTGAAGACCAGGTTTCCTCACTTTGATCTTTGTGGTCAAGGATCTTCCGTAGGAGGGAGTATTGATACACAAATTTCACAATGACTTTAAGAGATAATCCAGCAATGCCACGTCAGCGTAGTAGCTACAAGTTAGTTAACAATGCCATGTCAGCTTGTTTATTAAAAGTTAGTTAGAAATCAGAAAATTAGTTAGGAGCAGTCGAGTTAGTTAGATAGGGAAGCAGTCATTTGCAACCTTTATATTCCAATGTAATTGTCAGTTACAATTGTCGACCCCCCCTTTTTTTCCTCGCGAAATCGGGTTCATGACATTCGGGAAGACAACTCTATTTCCACTTTGGAAATTGGGTTTTAGATTTTGGAGAGTCGCCACCTAATGATTATAGTGCATTAGGACACTTTAAGAAAAATTAAAGATGAAAACAAGAGTTGGGTAAGGGCTTGAAATTATCCCGAGGGGAAGGTGTTAGGCACCCCTCAAGATCCACTAGTGTGGTTCCCGGCCATGCTACAATTATGACATTAAATGCAGGCAAATAGGTAAACAAGCAAGCATTGCAAATACGGGAAAACTGTTACAAATAAAGATTTAAAGATGCTGAAATTTAGAAGATAACAGTTTTGCAATTTAAGAAGAGATACGCAATGAGGGAAGAGATCAAATAATGATGCAAATAACTTAGGGAAATAAACAGAAGCTGAAGTTTGAAAATGTTTTGGGCAACTTTTGAAAAATCTGAAAATAACAAACTAATGAAGAGGGAGGGGGTCCTTGGTTCATACATTAAATGGATCATTCGCACAACACCGGTACCTGATTGTACGCATAGTGTTATCGTGTAATCATCAACTCCATGTCTACCCTTCCCACCCGTTAAGGTATTAAAGCACGGAACGGTATCGTTTACCTACTACATGCTATTACCCGTACCAAAATATCAGTCCCGGGGTGTTAGGACTTCTAATCCTAAAAGGGAAGAAAGGGATGGGGCCTTTATGGAGTTTTAAAGGATAAAATTCTAGTTGCGACATTCAAAACAAGTAACAAGTAAAAGGGGGAGAACAAGGCTCAAATTAACCCCAGAAATCAAACAATAATTTAGTTTAGCATGCCTTAACAAATACTAGTTTGGTCTTAGATTAAAATTCAAGCAGCGAACGGACTGGTTCAACATATGTGTTTTAGGCAGAAAGTCTGTATTAGGCAACTTGGATACAGTTGTCATGTATTAAGGTATTTTAGGTGAGTGATTTTAAAAATACTGGTTTCAGAAAAGTAGTCTAATGCAGAAGAATTTTGAAAAGAGAGTATGGACTGCAGTAAATTGAGAAATGAGTAAAAGATTGTTCGAGTATAAAACACAGAAATGGTTGTGAAAGAGTTTCAGAGACAGAAATATCTAAGGAAAAAGTAAGCTGCAGAACCATTTTAAAAGACAATTTCAGGGACTGAGTAAAATGTTTAGGCAGAATGTTTAGAAAGAAACTGTTTAAGAAAGAGATGCAAATTTGAAGAACTTAAAAGTATGTTGGTTCAAAGGTTTTTATGAAAAGATTGGTGCTTTTGAAAACGTTACTGAATTAAGACGTTTAAGGACCAATTAACAGACTCTTATTGCTTAAAACGAATCAGCCGAGTTTGATGCAAAGTCCTATAGGCATGATATCTATTTTTGATTTTTTAAAGCCTGTTATTGAACTTGTAAAAGATGATTGTGTTAATTAACCCTACAGTTTGCCTAATGCATATGCATTCCTTATATGCATGATTCCTATATGCATTGATTACATGAACGTTAAGTCATATAGGCAAGATCTCTAGTGATTTGCAATATGATTAAACATTAAACCTTATAGGCAGAATGTCTAGATGACTTGCAGCATAATTAAACTTTAAACCCTATAGGCATGGTATCTATGGTGACTTTGAATTAGAAATAGTGGACAATCCTATAGGCAGGATTTTTAGTAAGAAAATTAAAGTCCTAAAGTCATGATATCTACCTTTTATTGATGCAAGAAAGTAAAAACTCCTCCCACACCCTTTTACTATATTCCCCAAGTTTCATACAAAATTATTACAGACCAAAGGAAGGAAAAAAAATAAAATACATCAAAGACTATAGCTAGATCCAAACAGCCTAATGCAACCTTAACGTCATGTGATTAACCAATTTCGGATTTCCAAATTTCCAAAGCCTTCTCTTTATCTAGGGTGTTTCAAAGTTCCAAGGAATTTCAGGAATTCCCGGCATTGCTTACACCCAAGATACCCATTTAGAATTAGAATAGTGCAGTGCGGAATAGCCAGCCCTCAGGCATCCAAGTTCAGAGGGAACTCCAGGGTCCCAAAGCATGGCTTGCAAGAGAGGGGCAGAACTTAGAACTAGGAGTAAGTGCAAAGTGATTGGGGAACCATAACAAATGGTGGTCATACCCAGCCATAGGTGCAGACTTGCACACCCCTGACCATTTGTTTAGTCAAACAAGTTAGGAGCAGACCCTTGAGGGTCAGACCTAAGTCTGAATGATGATTGGGACACCACCAGACCCAAGTCAGGCTCAACACATAAAGGGGAAAAAGGGAAGTGGAAATTCATGTAAGCACATTAATGGCAGGAACATAAGGAAGGAAAGCATAACAGACTAAGAAATAAACACATGGTGAAGGAAAGCATAACAGACTAAGCAGTAAACACATAGTGAAGGGGGCATTATTTAACTAAGAACATACCGGTTGCAAAGTAAAAAAAAGCAGAACAACAGAGTAAGCAAGAAGCAAGAAATCAGCAGGAGCAGACTTAAGTTTGCAGTAGAACAATTGAGAGTTCACAAGAACTCAGGAATATTACAGAAGGTAAAAGGGAGAAAAGGAGAGTAGAAAGCAGAGTGCTCAATACTATAAATGAGAAGCAGTTTGATCGAGAGAAAACTCAGTATTCCAATGTGTGAAAGCCTGTTTTGTGCAGAAAAGTATGTCGGAAGTGTAAAAGGGTAGCCCCTTTTATTGTGCAGAAAACAGGTAAGAAGAAGTTAAGAAAATAATTTGAGAATCAATCACAGGCTATTTCCCTTTGGTTAAGGGATTGATTTCAAACGGGCGTGATAAATAAGGAAAGGGCTTTGATTTAAAATCTTTTCCAAGGCAATCTAACAGGGGCAAATACATAGAGCATTATTTTAGGAAATAGCTTAGTAGCACACAGTTTGGACAAAAATAAGGAAAGGCAATCAATCACAGCCAGTAAAAATCAAAGTTTGAGTCTTGGTACGAATGAATCTAACCAAGAAAGGTGAAGAGGAACCTAGTTTAAAGAAAAATCATCAACACTCAATCAGACCCCTTTAAAAAGGGACTCGGAATCAATCACAGGCTTGCCAAAGGCCTTTTGAAAGAGGAGAATGTCATATAAAAAGCATGCAGAGACAAGAGAGGGTTGTTGTAAAACTAGCAAGAAATCAGAGGAACCTAGAAGGTTAGGTTCACAGATCGGAATGAGTCTGAAAGAGAATCAGGGTTATGAGTGGAACCCTAGTCCCAACACAAGGTCAAGCTTGTCAAAAACCCCCAAATAGTAGGGTTTCTGACTCGAATAAGATGCATAGATGAGAAAACAACCAATAGAATAGACTCAGTAGTCTCTTTCTTAAACAAACAGCAAGCTTGAAACGTAGGGAATACATTCAGGCAAA
This sequence comes from Nicotiana glauca, assembly GCA_026770625.1. Lineage (NCBI taxonomy): Eukaryota > Viridiplantae > Streptophyta > Magnoliopsida > Solanales > Solanaceae > Nicotiana > Nicotiana glauca. The sequence goes on from MU690959.1 coordinate 32,616, forward strand.
GCGTGTTACTCAAACAAGTTTAGAAGCGAAAAAGCAATACAGGTTTAGGAAAACAGTAGATGGAGCATGCTTAGGAAGAACTTGGTAAAAATCTGATAAAGCAAGCAAACATAAAGAACCCAGTAGGAGATACATACAATAAAAATCACATAGCAGAGATAATCATGCGAGCTTAGGCTAAAGGCACATGACAGATGAAAAGCATAGAAGGATCATGCTTAACAGAAAGAAAAAGCGGAAGATCAAATACGTGCGTAGCAGAGAAGAAACATACGAGATAAACACAGATGAAACACACATAAAGAAAAGAGAAGAAAGAATCAGAAAGTTTTTCCAGAAACCCTAGTTTGAATATCAAATGATTTTAAAAGAAAAAAATTGGGGAAAACCCTTGAAAAATCGAATATAGCACAGATATAACATAGATCTAAGATAAAACAAATAGAAAAACCTCGAATAGCTTTAGGTTTCTCTGAAACCCTAGAAATGAGAAGGCTTGGAGAGGGTCTGGTCTCGAACAGATCTGAGCCATAGCTAGGCTCTTAAAGCTCGAACACATCGGAACACGGTCGGAGAGGCCATAGAATCACAGATCTGTGGAGGATCTGCTCGAACACCATCGAGGTTAGACCTCGGAATCTCAAACAACCAAGGCTTGGGGGGAAGGAAAGTGATCACAGGACGTCCATGGCCTGAGAAGCCATGGACTCCGGTGAGATTGATCGGAGAAGACGAGGGAGGCGATTAGGGTTTCGAGTGCTAGGGAGAGTTTGAGAGAATGAGAGAGTTTGGGGGCGGCTATCTGAGAGAAATGAGGGTTAGGGTTAGGTCGTTTTGGATTAAAAAGGAATGGGTCATTTGTGGTCGTTGATCAAAAGGATCAACGGCCTAGATTTAAAAGAATCCCGGGCGGGTTTAGTTTAATGGGTCAAGGGTTGGGTTAAATTGGAATTGGGCCGGCCTAATTGGGCATCAGGATTGGGGTCAATTGGGGTTAAGATTGAAATGAAATTGAGGTTATAATTGAAATGAAATGTGGCCAAAATTGAAATAGCCAGTTTTTCATCTATTATTTTATAAAAATAGCAAAAATGTTTTTTTAAAGCAAATTAAGGGTACTGAATCAGTTAATAATATATAAATATTAACTTAAAAATATTGGGATCAATTTGTAATTATAAAGTGCTATCAAATCTTAAAGAGGCCAGTATTGCAATTTCAGGCAATTTAGTTTTAAAAATACCAAATGAATTTGTAAAAATATGCAAAAGTCATGTTAGCTATACTTTGATGTAAATATGAGAATAAAAAATAAATTGCCCACCAAAATGATAGCTTTAGGAATAATTATCGGATTTTATGGTATAAAAAATAGGCAATAAGTTGGTTTAAAAATTATTAAAATGCCAAAACCCTTTGGTGTACTTATATATGCTATTTTAAAAGTATTTTGGGTATAAAAATACATAAAAAAAAAATGGGTATCAACAACAATCATCTATGAATCTATTACAATTTCTTCTCAAATCTCCCTATCTCTATTCTCTTTTTCTCTCTATATTTCTTCTTCAACTCCATAGCTGAATTCTCGAGTACTTGAACTCCTGAACAGTTGCTCGATCCTCGAATTCCTTGTTGAATTCCTGCAATTGAGTAACATTTGAGTATCATGCATATTTTATTTATTTGACTTTGAGAATTGTCATCAATTGCTCTACATAGTTGTTTTTTGTGATTGGATGTGGGAGGTGGTTATGTTGCATTGCAATACAAAAAATTGAGTTCTTACTTGTTTTGTAAATTTCTTCTATGTGCTTTATGTTTGAATATTCTGATATATTAGAGAATGTTTGATGAGAATTAGGGTTTGTAAGATTAACTAAGTAACTGTATAATATTCTTCTTTTAAATTGTTGTTGAGATAACTAGACAAAGTTTATTTTTTTTTTAACCAATAGATGACTTTCCCGCTTTGTATGATTACGCAAATCATACCTGCTAATTTAAAAGTTGTATCTATATTACATGCGTAGTTTCTTCTTTATGTAATAAGGTAACCTTGATCATTTGTTTAGGAATGAAAACCAACATGTTAGTAGGAATATATGTATTTGAATTTGAACTCAAATTCATATTCATCAAAAGTCAAATATGAAAATAAGAAAGAAAGGTTAGAAAATTTGGTTGTCTCTTACAAAAACTGTTTATTTTCAGTTTTCTCTTAATAAACTAAGACATATGAAATATAACAAAGCTAGAGTCATGACTCATGAGACAAAAATTGTACTACTTTTGGAACGTGCTTGGTAATAGTAGACTGAAAATATTCGTGCATCGCACGTGAGACTAGTACTATATTATAAGCACGAAGGCCCTTAGTGAAATGTCGTTCGCCATTTTTACCCTTTTAAAATAGAATTCATACTATACAAAATAATCATTTTATTATTTTTCGCATATTTATGATTTCAAAATGACTAATAATTTTTACCATCAAACACTTCCTCATTTAAATATAATCTCAAGATTTTAAAAGTATTTCCTTATTTGATTACAATTTCAAGATTTTAAAAGGCATAAGAGCACTATATTTTAATTACTTTAGACGCTTTTAATAAAGACATCCGAATTGAATTGCTAAATTAAGTCTTAGTAATTGACTATCATTATTTTGCTTCCATGATTTCATACAAGTTTTTGTTAGTAAGACTAATATTTAGGACTACTTATCTTTTCCTACATAAAAAGGAATCCTTCAAAGCATAAAAAAGGTAACGCAATGTTGACCACTATCTTTTTTATCCACTTCTACAATTTTTAATTTTTTAAATACAAATTAAATTTAACAAATTTTATATAACTTCTTAATGATCGTGTTGTTTAGAAAATGATAATAATAATTAAATTTAATAATATTGTTGCAAGAAGATCAAAATAAGTTCTCTATTCTTCTTAATATTTAGTTAATGATATTAAAGATATCGTAACTAATGACCTTGAATTGGATATGATTTTTGATAATTTGTCATTACTTTTTGTTGAGCGGCGGAGTTTTGCTGCTTAGCTACATAATTTATCTGTCGCAATTTTTTTTGGTCGACCTGTCTAGAATATACAACACCTAAAACAATCAATTTCATATAATGTTAAAATAACATAAGAGGATATGTAATAGATCATTAAGCTTTTAAATTTATCTGAATTGTTTCCATGCTTAACTAAGGCATTCGTTATTTCTTAACTAAATAAGATATATATTTGTCATTTCAAGAGCTTATATTTTTAAATTTTATTTTATAACTCAAATATATTATTTAATATTATTTGTTAGATTTTTAAAAAGTTATACTCATACATTTAACGTACACGCGCATTGCGCGTATCCTAAAACTAGTAGTATAAAAAAAAATCATAGAGTATCACAATACTGTTTTATTTGTGATAACATGTAGGCTTTTTTTTTTTTTTTTTTGGTAAGAAAGATAATTTACATAAAACTTAAAGAAAATTACTACAGAGAGGGTGATGCCTGATCTCTAGTATAGTGGTTTGATAGTTGGCGATTACATGGATGGATATTAGTTATCCTATTGGTGTTTTCTACCAAAATGACTCCATTGGAGGTTGTGTTTGCATGATTAGCATAGTAGGACCAAAGGGTATTTTGTTCCACCTCCATAGCTTGGTCCGCTTGTCTGCACTTTTTCCTCCTATAACGAATCACTCCTTCCTTATCCATTTGCAAAAAGGTGTTGACAAAATTCGGTGGCTCTTCAAAAAAAGTAGGTTTTGCAGCTGCTTCCATGGTGCATCCAGCCTTAGCCAAACAATCAGCCACCTCATTTTCCTCTCTGTATGTGTGGGCAAGTGTAACACTATGCAGTTTGTCCAGGAGGTACCTGTAGTCAGCTATTATATTAGTAAAAACTATGTTATTATTTTTTAACAGGGCTAGTACCTCTGATGCATCGACATTTATTTTCAGTGGCAAATTACGTGTAGTTACCGGTTCTAACCCATGAAATACGGCTTGTAGTTCTGTATGGATGGTGATGGCAGTGTCAAAATTACCTAAAAATCCTACAATCCAATTTCCATTTGAGACGCATATGAGCCCCCCTATACCTACTTTATGAGTGATTGATGATGTAGCCCCATCCGTATTTAATTTATAGTAGTTTGGTTTTGGTGGTATCCATTTGATAGTGTGGTGCATCCAGCCTTAGCCAAACAATCAGCCACCTCATTTTTCTCTCTGTATGTGTGGGCAAGTGTAACACTATGCAGTTTGTCCAGGAGGTACCTGTAGTCAGCTATTATATTAGTAAAAACTATGTTATTATTTTTTAACAGGGCTAGTACCTCTGATGCATCGACATTTATTTTCAGTGGCAAATTACGTGTAGTTACCAGTTCCAACCCATGAAATACGGCTTGTAGTTCTGTATGGATGGTGATGGCAGTGTCAAAATTACCTAAAAATCCTACAATCCAATTTCCATTTGAGACGCATATGAGCCCCCCTATACCTACTTTATGAGTGATTGATGATGTAGCCCCATCCGTATTTAATTTATAGTAGTTTGGTTTTGGTGGTATCCATTTGATAGGTTGCATTATAGGAATTTATTTTTTTCCATGTTTGTGGCTAAGCAAGTAATTCCAGTGCTTAATTGGTGATTAATCTAGTGGATAGGTGGTATTGTGTACGATTAAAGTTGTTATTGTTACGATTAATCCAAATGTTCCATAATGCGTAGGAAATAAAAGTTCTATTATTGATGCGGTAAGGCAGGTTATTTTTTTCGTATTAATGAGTGTTATCAACTATTGTGAAGGATGTGAATATCTATGGTTGATAACCCCCATTAGTCCTAAGCCATTACATATGTGTTGTGTGTTATAACAGTATAAAAATATATGGTTAATAGTTTCCTGATCTCTCCTATATATTTGGCACTGGTCGCCTGGTGTTATCCTATATGGTGAAAATATTATTTTGTAGGTAACTTATTGTGCATTATAAGCCAAAGTAATGCTTTTATTTTGAATGGTACTGAAATCTTCCAAATCCAATCATATAATGGTGTGTGGGGTGTTGTGTTTAAATCCTGTTGTAATAATTTGGAGTACATTGATTGCACTGAAAACTTTCCATGATTTGATAATTCTCAGTATATAGTGTCACATTTTTTTGTGTGTAGACAGACACATTGATTCTTGATAATATATTTTGTACAAAGCTTGTAATGTTAAAAGGAATTTTTGCCCAGCTTCATTCATTTTGAGTTGTATAGGTAGCTATAGTCCTTGTAGTGTGGTCTAAAGGAATAAGACCGTGTATTAAAGATCTAATTGTGATGTTTTGAGCAATCCATGCATCATTCCAGAATTGATGTTAGAATTGGTACCCACTTTCCATTGAGTTCCATGTTGGCATTTTTCCAAACCCAATATGGCATTGTTCCAAGTATTAAAGAATGCTCCTGTTGTACGTTTGTTTTTATATTTATGTATGAGATTGTTAGCCCAGAGTTGATTAGGTGAATGAATTAGGCGCTAGGCTAGTCTTGCTAGTAGTGCATTATTTTTTTTAATTCAAGCCTGTGTATACCGAGGCCTCCTAAAATTTTTGGTGTTGTAACTTTTTTCCAATTGAGTAAGTGAATTTTCTTTTTATGTTGAGTAGTGCCCAAAGGAAATTACTCATATATTGCTCCATTTTGTTGATAATATTTTTAGGAATTAAAATGTATTGCATTATGTGATTTGACAAGGTAGAAAGTGTAGATTTAATGAGAGTAATTCTACCTGCTAGTGATAGAAAATTAGTCTTCCATCCTGCTAGTCCGGCTTTGAAGTTATCTAATAGGAATTGGAAGTCTGACTTATTTGGTCTTTGTTGAAATATGGGGAAGCCCAAGTATTTGCCAATTTTCCCCCATCATTCATGCTAAAATAAGATAGAATATGATTCTTGGCTTCAGTAGTGCAGTTTTTGGAGAAGAATATTCTTGATTTTTGAAAATTAATAGTTTGGCCTGATAAATTATTAAAGGTGTTAAGGGTATCAATGATAGTGTTGCAGCTTATATTATTTACTATAAAGAGAAGGATGATGTCGTCGGTGAAATAAAGGTGTGATAATTGAGGTCCATTTTGAGAAATTTAGATGGGTTTCCATAATAGGTAATCTATTGATTGGAATATATTCCGTGAGAGGCGTTCCAAGAACGTAATAAAGATATAAGGGGATAATGGATCTCCTTGGCGTATACCCCTATATGGTTGGAAATAATTGGTACGTGATCCTTTTATTAATATAGATATGGAAGACGTTGTAATACAAGACATTATTAGGGAGATTAGATTTGGTAGGTTGAAGTAATGTAGTGTGTTTTTTATGAAGGACCACTCAAGCATATCAAAAGCTTTTTCTAAGTCCAGTTTTAGAAGCATCTAACTCGTTTTTCCTTTTTTCTTATCTTTGAAGAGGTTAACGATTTACTGTACAATGATTGCATTGCCAGAAGCTCTCTTCCCTTGTTGGAAACTTGAATGTGTTGGACGACCTATTATTTTTTGTATGAAAGGTTTGAGACGACTTACAATTAATTTAGTAATTAGTTTGTAGATTGTATTGCAAAGACTTATAGGACGATAATGGCTTTACAAGTTTGCTAAATAATGCTATTGTAGGAATTTACTTGTAGTAATCACTTTATAATAAATCTAGTTGTATAAATATATTTTTTGGTGCATGTCAGTACGAAAAAATTAAACTCAATTGATACAAGTAAACTTTTAGTCCCTAATTTTTTCCACCCGTTATTTATACTCATGCTCATATTAAAATTCGACTAATCTAAATTCATAACCTATAAAATGTATTAAAGGAGAATTCTTTCTATCAAAATTCATAAATCTCATGTTGAGTACATAATATCATGGGAAAAAGAATGTTGCGACACACAAAGACACAGAGCAGGACAGTGTCCTATGTGTTTCTCTTGGCATTTTATGGAATCACTAACTTCCAAATCTCCAGATGTAAAATACTTCCCAAGGATAAATAAAACCAAATTATTGAAACCTGTCCATTTTATTTTATTTTTCATTAAAAAAAAAACTATCCATTTCCAGTACTACTGTACTGGTATATGGATTCTTCCTACAGAGAGGTGGACTCTTGTTTCTTTCGACTGGAAACTGGTATATTATTCTACTAATATTTCGAATGATTCATTTAGTGGACCCTCCTTCCTCTTTGGATCTTTTCGACACTTATAACATCAAAATATAGCCTCCACTATTTATTTATTTATTTGATTTTGTTATCTTTTATTTATACTCTCAGTTTGTAGAGCAGAATATTTCTACTCTGACTATAAATATATTGCATACTCGACGAAATACTTGAGATTGGGCAGACTAATTTGAACACCATCATTACCAAAAAAAAATATATAAAATATTTTCTTAGGTAAATGAAATATTATAAAACAAAAATCCAAGGAACTAAAAGCAATGAATTGATATAAATAGTTCCCCTTAATGAGGGAACGACCATATTGGATACTCCTGCACTTTGTCGTGCATAGCTAGAATTAAGAAGATACGTAGGTAAAAGCGTATTTATTATATAGGCTTTATTATATTCTCTATTCATTCCTAGTCAAATAAATTACAAAATCGATTCATACAGCACTATTTATTTTTTCCCTTGTTCGATTCTATGTCCTCTATATTTCTCTTTTTGAACTCCTGGTAGTGAAAACATACATATAATCCCTACGAATTCTTTTTTCCTCCGTATTATCTTCAACTCCAGAAGTTGCAAGCAGAGATCTGACATAATATTCCTAGCTTGGGAATTAACTTATCAAAAGATGTACAAGAAGGGTAGCCTACATGCATGGTGGAATTAGTAGAGAGAGGCGCAAGCTATGAAAAAACATTAATATATTAAAGTAGTTGTGCAGTTGTTTGCTGAAGCCAATTGGAGAAAGTTTGGAGAGTGTTCATGTCAGCTCTGTATTGCTTCTGTGTAAACTCTAGGAGGGCTGGCCATGTGAAGTCTGGATATATTCTTGGATTGTTGGAGTCGACCAATTCAGTTGGTGGGCTCACCACCTTATCCTTCTTGGGACAAAGAAAGAAAGCAAGAGATTTCCTAGGTATTTTGTTGTTTACCACTGCTCTGTGCAAGCAACTTTTGTATCTTCCATTTGATAGTGCCTGCCATTAGTGAAATCCAATTTTTATCTATTTTCACTTTACCCAAAATTCAACTATGCACAAGAGTAACAAAGGCATCGTATCAAGGATATAATTAAGTTAAAAATAAATCATAATCTTCTCTAATCATTTAAACTTTACAATGAAACATAATCGAGCAAACAACCATATCTCTATTTGTCACGTAAACACTCATATTTGTCTTTGAAAAAAGCATTCAAATTGCTATGTAATGTACGTTAACAGTAGTGAATGACATCTTACCATAAATGTGTCGCCAATGTTAACCACAAAAGCATTGAAATTTGGAGTGATGGAGCGCCACTCGTTGTCCACAAAAACTTGAAGTCCCCCAACACTATCTTGATGTAGAATTGTTAATGATGTGGGATCACAATGAGGTCCTGTTCCTAAAGTGAGCTCTGGTTTTTGACATGGTGGATAATAGTTTAGTCTCATTATTGATTCATTTTCTTGAAAGAATTCTTTGAAGTGGTTCCTGCTCACACCAAGGCTCAAACCCAATAGTTCCATTATCCCTAGAGAAAGTTTGCTCATGGCATTGCTATAATCTTGGTAAACCTTCCTATAAAAGAACAAATAAAAAAAACCAATTAATATAATTGACTACAGGGGAAAAGAATTCTAAAGGAAGTTACTCTCACCCTATTATAAAGAAAGGGAGGATATTTACGAATTAGCCATTGCGTCTTGAATTTCAGTTTTTCAGTAATAAAAATATTCTGAATTATCTTGAAGTTAAGATTTTGTGTAAAACTTTCAGGACAAAATAAGTACCGGCTAATCTCTAAATAGTATCCCTGAGAATGACTATCTGTCATTAAAATTTGTAATCTTTGCCATGACATTTTTATGAGTATAAAAGCGTGTCATTAAAGGTAAAATAGAAAGTTTAAAGTTAAAAACTTCCAAATATAGAAAACTACCACTATTATATTTGGAAGAGACTAAAAAGGAAAGAGTTTTATATATATAAGGGAAGGTTAAAACAGTCACATTCACTTACCCAAGATGGCTAAAAGTTTCACCCATTGTTCTTTGAAAATAATCTTCAACTATGTGGGAGGATCCTTCCTTAGCAGAGTATTGAAAAGAAAGTGTTTCTTTCCAAGGTAGCTTACAAGAAAACCTTCCAGTAAAGCTACTAGCATAACCACAGTGTTCACCAATCTTCCTTTGAGCTTTTTGCTTCTCATTAAGTGGCAATTCAAAGAACAAATCCATGTAACGATGTGCATTAGAAATGAGATTAGTGTCAATTCCATGGTTAATAACTAGAAAAAAACCATGTTTTTGACATGCTTCATTAACAAGGATAGCTGCTTGTTTTGTTGCAAAAGGATCATCTGAAAGTACTCCTCCTAAATCAATATGTGGCACTTGAAGTTCTCGAGCATTAGCACAAGGTTTCTCCTTGTCTGGCCATATGAATTGGCTTGGTATATTCGACTCATTTTTCATTACTGAGGCATCAAAAATCAATGGCTCTTTGGATGTTCGTGGCATAGTAAACTTATTTCTTGTGATCATACAATCAACGGCCATTGCATGCACTTTGATTTTCTTGATAATTGATAGTGAAAAGATGGAGAAATAAAAGTAGTAAGAGATAGGGAATAGAGTTGATTAAAAGAGAGTTGTGACAAAGGAAAAGCCAAAGGGCCGTTCGATGGGGAAAATAGGTGAACAAAAATTGGAATCTTATAGGCCTTGTGGTGATGTCTCTAACACAGAAAACAGCAACTCCAAAATTGACCACTTTGCTTAGAAGGGCTTTTCAATGTTTTAAATTACATGTTGGTCCATAAGTTATTTGTCTTTTCTGTATGTTGACAGGAAAGCGATTCCCGATAGTGTTTTGGCGTTTCCTTTGTAGGGTAACTACAAGAATTTGCCTCAGATATATTTTATTCGCCTGTATTGTTAGTGTAAATGTAAACAAAAAAATAATAATAATCTAGCTAGTTTAATCAATTTATGACAGGTTATTTGCTCTATTTTTAAAGTTATTAAATCAGATTTACTACAAACAATTATTGTAGTGTTATGTAAATTTAACCTGATAATACACAAAATTAATAGGCTGCTACAATATTGAAGTGTAAATAGGCTGAAATTACAAGTGCTTAGTTTTTTTCTTTAAATTACATTTCTTTTTTATGTGTTGAGTGACGCCTCAATTAAATGATTGAAGTGAAGGACCTAAAGTAAAAGAGTTTTAGTTTTATATCCTATTGATTGTTTAAGAAAAGGGAGACACAAGAATCCAACTAATGCAAACGTGTTAAGTAATAGACAGTTATTAGTTTTTAAAGAAGAAAAGGAAATGCCTATTATGTCTCTTTTATTATCAGCATTTAAAAAACGTGTTAAACCAGAAGAGATAAACAAATTTAAAAGGAAAACGATACTAATAATGAACCAAACAAGAATTAACGTACTTATAAGGAAATAACTATTTATTTAAGGCAAAAGGTGGAAATGCTTGAGCAATTGTGTTAGAAATGGCATACCAAAAAGATTGCACGTCCAAACAAGAAGAAACAGATCAGATAGTTATGGTGTTGGAGACAACTTGTTTGCTGAAACATATCTTGGTGAAGAAAATGACAAGCAAAACAAGAAATTATGAACTCTAAGGTTTGTTTGGGTAACGACAACATGATGCTTATGGCTAGGTCCAGGTGCGAGGATGACTCAGGTCGGAGCGCTTGATTAAAGTTGTCTCGGCGGCGGACCTATATTGTAGTTAATGGGTGCTCTTGGTGCTCAAGAGCACCCACGACACTTTATTCAATTTTATATTTTTATTGGAAATTAATAATAATATACGAAAAATATTGGCTGAGCATCCAATTTTAAAATAGTATTTCGAGTGAATATCCACAACTTAAAAATCCTAGATCCATCATTAATTTGCTCTTGCTAGTAGTTTTAACTTCTGATATGATGATAAATACTTGATCATACCAAGGTTTGGGAAGATTGTTCAAAGTTTCTTGAGTTTTACCAAAGAGTAAAATTTAAGGATGGCAATTTGAGTCTAAACTCATCCAACCCGTCTAACCCGCTCAGAGATTAATGTGCTGGGCTACAAATATTTTAACTTATGTGTCCACTTGGGTTGAGCCCAAGTTAACCAATTATTTTTTATAACATATTATGACTCATTAAGCAACCCAAATACAACCATAAAACTCACCCAAAACAAAGGGATCTCAACCCAACTTATCTAGAAATTTACTTAGTTGTCCCAACTTTACTTTTTTTCTTTTTTTTGTATTTTTAATTTTCCGTTCTTTTGTTTTTCTGCACCACCCACC